>JAODUE010078513.1:0-14929 GCA_027564755.1 Amblyopsis hoosieri
TCTTATCACCCCTTCCACTCTCTCTCCCCCCAGAGCCAGACACCTATCCCCTTAATCAGCCCCCCCTCTCTCTCTCTCTCTCTCTCTCTCTCTCTCTCTCTCTCTCTCTCTCTCTCTCTGACAGCCTAATTAGAGCTTGGTGTCTGTCATTGTCTCAGAGGCTCTTATTATTACACACACACACACACACACACACACACACACACGTGCACACACAGTGCAGGCACAGCCCCTTCGATGCATGTGTGTTAGCTACACCAACTGGATCCTATAACTGTGTGTTATGGGATCCTACAAGGGCTACAGAGGCCGTTTGCGCTTATGTGGGCCACATTACGGATAGCACAGGAATGCGTCTGTTCTCGTTAGCATACCGTTATCATATCTGTCTCTCCTGTTTAACAACAAAATCTCACATTTCTTAAAAACATGCAACTGCAATTCATTCTCAGATGCTTCTACTTGAAGAACATGGTTTTCACAATGCCTCATGTCCACAACTGTCTTGTGTGTGTGTCTGTGTGTGTGCGTGTGCGTACGTGCGTTTGCGCACAGCAACACAAAATTACTATTATTATAATGAATTAAATGAAAATGTATTGCAAATGAATAAATACACTATTTATTAAACACTAAACCATAACATCAATATAATATAAATTCAGTGTGAGATTTAAACAAAATAACAAACTGACATAGCCAAGACCGACCACGGCAGGCAGGACAAGGTTTAGTGCCAGAGTCAAGGTGGGTATGTTTACATTCCTCCGGTGACAAATGCCCCGGTGTCAAGTGAGACACCAGGGCCAACGAAGGGTATCTCTGTGAGTTAGGTGGTAAAAATAAATTGATTGGAGTTCAACATTATGCAAATAAGCAGTGGTGCAGTGCAGGTATTACCATGTGTGAAACATCTTATTTACTGTCATTAAACATGGTCACAGACAGACTTATTCTGTAGGAAGCGAGGTCATATTACTGTAATACATACACGCATAGCTAATCTAACGATTAATACGTACATCAGGCTCTTTCTAAAGAAGTCGTTTTTATCGTTTGTAATGGAAAGTATGTAAATGTAACCCTGTTGTTTTGATAAAGCATTATGATAAAGTCAATAAGTATTTAATAACAGCATTAGTAATGAACCGCTCTGTACATCCAGATATCCATCCACCTTCACCCATATCACCTTCTATCACCCATACTTCTGTTCATTTGTCCACCCATCCATCCATCTCTTCATCTCTGCGTGCCATATGCTTGCCAGCTGGGATAGATGTGCTTGATGATCTGTGTATATTGTCTATATCGTCGAATTAACTAGCCGTGACAGAGGAGGTCAAGGGGAAGATGACAAGTTTATCTTTCAATAATCACCCACTTTCTGTTAATTTGCCGCCTATTGCATTGACCATTTTATAAAGTTTCACCACATCATTCTCAACAATAATCTGCCCAGTCCATTTGGTTATTTTTGCGTAATAATAAGACGCATCAATAAAGCCGTCGGTTGAACACAGATTTCAGGAACATTGAATTTCACATATTATGGCTCTTGATATGGCGTAGAATCACAAAAAGGCATATGCATGTGTGTATACATTGGTTTGAGAGAAAGCCTGTGTTTGTGTTTCTAAAATAAGTACCGGAATTGTGCGTGTCTACCTGCGGTGGTGCAGAACACAACATACTATTGGTATATGCAACTTCAAGATCTGTCAGTTTCAATTGGAAAGTTGTCAAAAATGCAATCAAAAGCATCATAATTTTTTATTCGTTATTGAGCTGTCACAGCAAGACAGGTTCGGACAGCTAATTGCAAAGAAATGTACACGCACACGTCTTTAACTTGTCAGTTTATTTTTCATATCACTAGTATGGGATGTGTGACGCATTAGAGGTAAAGTGACGTTCACTTCCTGGTGACAAATACAGAATTTAAATGAAGGTAAAGGTTAAATAAAGTCAAAAAACAAGAATAGATATACAAAGAAGGGTTAAAGAGAGGCCAAAGAGCGATTAGATGCAGAAAAAAAAGCTAAATCACAGAAACGAGACAGAGAAAAAAAAATAAACAGAAAAGTAGAAAAGAGAAACGGCAATATTTTGGAGGGAAAAACTATTTTCTCTGCAGGTATAGGGTCCTCTGTAGGGAAGAGAACATGCTGGGAGTGTCCAAAACCCCCTGTGATCTGTCTCTCTCTCTCTCTCTCCCTCTCTCTCTCTCTCTATAACACACACACACACACACACACGCATAAAGGCCCCATTTAGAAGGAATTGATACACACCATGAGGTTGCAGTGCTGTGAGAGCGAGACTATCTGCAACACTGCGAAGCAATACACCATTTATCACCAGGCAAGACAAGCAGACTGTTGGCGACAATATGAAACCTGCGCATGGATAGAGGTCACCACAAACTGACGTTATAGAATGACAGAGGACAGGATATGACAGAGACGAAAGGTGTAAAGAGAATGTCAATGGGTAGAAAACTGTGATTGTATTTGCTGTCACCTTCAGCAATGTTTTAGGCAACTTCCAACCTGGCCAGATGAAAGGAAAGCTACAGTATACAGTAGCTAACTTGGTTGGTTAGCTAGTTTAGGTTAGCTCACAGTGGGGTTGGCGAGATTATTTCCAAATATCAAATAGAAACAATGTCATATTTTAACCATCATTTTTACTACAGTTTATACATCACTTTGACTGATGTATTCTGCTTCCTTTATACAATATTATCAAAAAAATATTCTGGCAGTTATACCTCAACCACCTCCGGAGATAGCGGAAGTTGAAAGTCTTTGACACTGTTATTTTTGTGGGTCGCAAGATAAGTTTGGGAACTTCTGGATAAGTTGTTGCTCCACCATGGATGTTAATTTAATATGAGAATGTTTTTGAAATTGTGACTTTAGTTGGTTATAACCTGTTTGGCTATAAAAGTAACTAATTGACTACCTAATGGGCTAGGCCTGATGTGTGACGTACACATTCAACATTTCTGGTAGCAATATTGCTGATTTATTCACACATTTTTTACTTACAGTTATGGCCCTTTTCCATTGCACGGGAAGGCTCGGCCCGGCACGGCAAGGCATGACTCGGTACGGTCTCGGTCAGCCCAACGCGGTTGAATGTTGCATTTCAATTAAAACCGGGCTTCCCGCTTGAAGGTGTGTCTTTAACTGATGACGCACTTTCTCTGTCAGCCCCGCTATGAAATGATGACGAAGCCTATAACGTCACAGCGGCTCACTTGGCTGGCCGGCTCACTTTGGCCCCACTCCAGAGCAGGCCTATATCGGTGCGCGGCTCGGTACGACTTGGCGTGGTAATGGAAACTCGAATGAGCACGGTGTGGCTCGACTCAGCGCGGCCAAATGTGCCAGTGGCCCCATTAGTGTTTCTTAAGAGCCCTGGACGGCTTGTGTCTTTTTCACGGCTACACTGTATATACATATCATTCCACAGTTGGACAGCAAAGCGAGATTGCTCATAGCCTTCTATTCTAGTCTGTTTTGCCATCGTTCTCACTCTGTCTCTCTATTCCTCCTTCCTGCAATTCCCTGTGGTGTAAAAACTAAACTGAACCACCTGTCTCTCTTTGCTTTAGAGGAAAAACCTATACCCCCAATGGACACACGCACACACACACACACACACAAATACAAATACATGTGTGTGACACACACAAAGCAACACATTCACCAGGGGTATTTCTCTAATGTCAGCCAAATGTTTAACCTTTCTCCCAGTAAGTGTGGCCGTGTGTGGCGAGTACAGTATGAAAGACAAAAGGAGTGTGAGAGTAAGACACCAAAGAAGTGAATGAACACACGCGTGACAAACCAAATATAGATGCAATAATCATATAGGTACGGAGGGAGGCAGAGGGAGAGAGAGAGAGAGGTCATTTGAAGTTTCCCCGGCAGACCGCTGTGGCTGGCAACCGTAGAGTCGGTGTAAATCCACACCACACCGCGCAAGCGTTCGCCACCCCGTGCCAATGTGTGACACTCGTGCCAGACTTTTGAAATAATAAGCCTCCGCTTGGGCACTTTGATGTCAAAGGGGATTTTAAAGTTGCTCTGAAACAGGGATCGGACTGTATGGGAGGAGGATACAAGAGGAGAGGATGAGATGAGAGGAGGGTAGTAAACTTAGTTAACTGTTTCAGGCATTTCATCTTTATTTGACCTACACGCAGTACTTCTAGTTAGAAGGAAGACCAGCCTCTTGACTGGTTTTATTGACTTTGTAGGCTTTTAGTGTGCTTGAATCTTCACTGGAGGACAATTCCATTCATGGATGCTCAGATTACACCATTTCCTCATAATATTGTTTATTTACATTTGGGGGTAAACATGCGGGGAGATACAGAATTATTTCCCGTTATTTATTTATTTATTTTGTTGAATTCTATCTGTTAGTATTGATTTTCGCCAATAACCTCAGTGTTTAATGTATACCACTCCAATATGTATTTGAGTTGTATATAGTGGTGCACACGTAAATACAAGCATGCACATCCTCCCTCAGAAAAACTTGCACTTGAGCACAAACACACACACGCGCGCACACACACACACACACACACACACACACACACAAACAGGGAGGGGGGGTCACCTTGATCATATTGATCAGTCTACTCAGAAAACAGTCGCTCTTTCTCTTTCAAACACACAGACACAAACGCACACACCATATTAACCCCTTGCTCAGCAGGGTGGGAAACCCCATGTTGTTTGCCAGTCAACTGTCACCTTGGACAGGCATGACTGTAGTCAAAAATGGCTGTTCCCATTCAATTCCTCCATTGACTTTTCATAAAATCCTTCTATAAGAGATGTTTTAAGCTTGGAACCAAGCCAAACTGCTTTGAGGTTGTGAATCATTGGTATATGCTCAGGTAGAAGCCACAAGTTCATATAATATCAACCTTGTTTTAATATAAACATGATTTATTCACAATATCACGGATAACTATAAAGTACCCACAATCCTAAAGCGATGTCTCTGATTGGTGGAACTGGCTCTCCTCGTGATACCATCTTAATCTCACGAGTTTGCTTTAGTGCTTCGGAGCTGTTCGGAACTCAGAGAAGATCCGTGCCCTTTGTTACCATGGAAATGTTTCAAACTCCGCAGTCATATCGGCTAGTGAGTATTGTTAGCGCTAAAAAGTAAGATTGTTAATGTTAGAATTATAAATAATATGAAAACTATTGTATTATACTAGTATAATGGTATAATATACACAATCTGTTAACTAATTAAGAAGAACTAAGGCAGAATATGCATTTTCTGGTATTCGCAATGGGTTATGGGATGTGCAGTAACTTCACTATTACAATATGTTATGTTACAGTCTTCTTTGCCTTTTTTCAGTTTTTATTCAATGTTTTTTTGCTCCAAATCAAGTTGTTTATGGTCATGATCATTCTCTTAGCTGGATGGCTTGGTTCCAGTCTTAAAACTCTTTAAATAAGGATTTTACGAAAAGTCAATGAAGAAAATTAATGGGAATTATTCTTCCGGCACCAGAGCCCCCAAAAAAGTGGGTGGTCACTGCTCTATTATGGGAACTTAGTTTGGAAAAAATATGTATGGTCGTCAACGGTGAGAATAAAACACGAAGGACACGTGTGTCTACAGTATATAAGATAATATTCTTTGAGTCAAGAAATGCTTAGTTTGTCATGCATTTGTTGAAGTATAAGACTGTGAAAATACGTAATTAGTAAGACTGCAAAATAAAGTTTTCGCCCAACAATCCTCAAGCCGAAGAGAAAATTGTTTTGGTGACGTGTGTTGTGCGAGATGAAAGCTGTAGTTCTTTGACTGTAGTTTCACAACAAACGTTCTTGACGAACACATATCTTTTATATAGACAGACATCATATGTGTACTTTGTGTCACAATTCAAACAGGATCTAAAAATAATTTTATCCTCGCCATTGACTACCATACATAATTTTTCCAAACTACATTAAGGTCCCATAACGTGGAAGTTACTTTTGCTCAAATTTACCATACGTCTCCCTGCATTTTGCAAGCTTAGCATTCTTTGTGCTTGCTGAAAAAAGTAATCTGGTACTTCTAGACACCCCTGACTCTGTAAATAGGAACATAAACACAAAAACACAAAACACCGCTCCCAACATCAATGCCCTTGGCTTTGCAATGCGAAGTTAGCTCGAAGTTAGCAAGCGTTCTTGAGAATGATTGACCCTGCGTTTCATTTTAAAACACAACCCTCTTTGATATACAGTATTTCAAATAGGACTTTCTCATTTAGCTGCATGTTGAAAGGAAGATAATACACAGAGAGAGAGAGAGATTTAAATCTATATATTACAATATAAGGTCAGGTAAATCTATAGTATAAGGTCAGTGAAAACAACATTGATGAAAGCAAAGTATGTTCTTTAGTTCAGTGAGCTGAGACAGATATATTGACTGTATCACTGTATTCATTACAGTAAATAAGAGATAAAACGGTGACCTATCAAAGTCAAGGTTTCACACATTAAAGTCATGTTTTCACACAAATCTCAAACAAATCTTTGCCAAACCATTGAGAGTGGTAGGCTAAATGGTTCTCTAAAGACTTAATTATGCTACTGGGTTATGAGTAGAAGCAGCTGCTGGATTTTAAAGCAAATACTATTTTCTATGACAAATTCATTGGTTCTATGTAATCTAGAAAGAACTACACTGTTGTTCAAACAGGCTTTTAATTATACGAGGATTGTTATGACTGATTTATGTATCTGTTTTTCCATTGTATTCCTATGTCATATTTTATGTATTTCATTTTTATTGTGAAGCACTGCCATTTATATCTGTGAAAGGTGCTATATAAATAAAAGTTACTTATTTACCTAGGGACTATAACGCAGGTTTTACATAAATACAATGTTCTTTAAAAAGTGTGTAAAGTATAAACGTGATATACTGTAATTTACCATTAATTTAAGTGGGTTATTCTTTTTCATTCTAAAAAATAAATTGTGTTTAATAAAAGTATGACCAAAAATATGTACAAAATACCTCTGTGTGTGTGTGTGTGAGAGAGAGAGAGAGAGAGAGAGACCGACGTTCAACCAAGCCTTTATTGGGACAATTATCTTCTTCAAAAAAGCTTAAAACAATCTTAAAACTAAATATATAACTATACTTACACATATATATGCATATACACACATATACATAAACATCCATCTCTCTCTCTCCAGAGAGAGAGAGAGAGAGAGAGAGAGAGAGAGAGAGTGAGTGCGAGAGTGTGTCTGTGTGTGTGTGTGTTTCTACATGATCCTGAGTGCTTCCTCTTCTGCCTGTTACTTTGATTGATAGTCAAATTAATCTGCGACTTCATCCAGGTGTAAACACGCTGCCTGCTGGCCAGGCTACATCTCCCTCTATTAGCACTATAATTCAATGCTCCCTGCAGCAACCTTCTCTGATTATAGAAGGGTAATTGTGGGAAGGGTGCACTTGATTTATTGGCGTTGCGGAGACGTGGAGTGAATTCTGCAATAATTTATTGTTTATTTTTAGGGAATGAAAATTCACGTCTTAGGAAAGACAACATACACGCACACGCACACACACACACACACACACACACACACACACACACACCCACATGCATAGAAACAGACATACTACTGTACATGCAAGGTCTAACAAAGTATGAGCAATCAAATTCTTAGCTTATTACTTTTATACAGTATATTTGTAATAATTACAAACATACTGTACTACAATAATTACAATTGAACTATGGCTAATGTAAACCAGCTGGAGCTAACGTTTGAATCCTGGTATTTTAAAACTTTAAAACTTGGCATTCAGGCAACATTAGACAGACTGTGAATGTCAAGATGGGCGAATGATACAATCAAACCTTGTGCCAAATTACAGAACGATGATGGTGACAAATCCTGGAATATGGGAATGGGCTGACTGCCGAATTGGCCAACTGACAAATACCTTTTTAAACGACTTAGATTTCCCTAGTCAGGCATATTTAACTTGTATAATTCTTCCCATCAATATAATGCAATGTATACTGTAATAGATCTTGATATACGAAATGTTATAGTGTTGGTTACTTCTTGGGTAAAATGCTCTTTTAATGAATTCATGTGATTTAAAGACTGCTGTATACGCAGCCAAGCACATTTCACACACAAGTACACACTCATAATGCCTCATAAGTATTATATGGCACACCACACAGGCCTGCAGGCACACAGTGTACATGTACTGTATGTATCTATAAACAATGGGTGAGTAATTATGTTAAAACTGATAGTATGAATTTTGCATTATACTTTAACATAAAGGCCTTATGCACTGTTCTTCACTGTGTGGCTTCTGACTTCAGGGTGGTAGGGTTATACATAAATGTTAGACATAAATGGAGAGAGAGAGAGAGAGAGAGAAATAGAGAGAGTTCATTAACATATGGAAAAGGATTGCCTTAAAAATTTGAAATTTGAAAAGAAATGAAAATAATTTTCTTTATGAAAGAAAAGTAATAATCCAAAAAATCCCATAGAATTCTGATATCTATACAGATTATTTTGAGAATAATCTGTCTAATAATCTGTATAGAGGTTAGCCGAAATCAACTCCAAAACCCCAACTCAGTTTTCATGTTGTTACCAAGAGGACGGTTAACTGTGACACGTGCACGGAAGAAGTAGTCTTGGCCCTGAGAGTCATTATGCAGATATCCGCTTGCTACATGGGAACCTCAGAAATACTGGCCCTTGTCGTTAAAGGTCGGCATGACAGCGACAGCCGACGGGCTGTGTAAATGGTGAATACAACTGATATAGGCCAGTAGTTGATGTAAATCTGTTGTCATGTTAAATCTAGTGGATTTGCTTGTTACCCTCCCCTGCAATCTTCCAACATTTGATGTAACAATGCAGTGTTATGAAAGCCAGGATATACAGTATATATATATATATATATATATATATATATATGAGAGAGAGAGAGAAGCCTAAGGGATGAGATGGTTCTGGAAGGCACACAGGATGGCTGGATGAGGAATAAAGAAAGAGGGGTGTAAGGATAAAAGGTTTTACATGGCTCTAGTTCAATGCATGGATCAACACACACACCATTACAAACATGCGCACATGCTGTATACACACACACACACACACACACACACACGCATTGATAAAATACAGTTAAGTAGATAGATCAGAGGGTGTGGTTAGAGGACAGTGAGGTAGGTGTGTGTGTGTGTGGGTGTCAGAGAGAGAATCAGTATTGTCTTTTGTGAAATGTGCTTGGACATCTTACAGGCCCCTACACACATGCAAACACATGCTCACAAAAGAAATATTGTCCGTGTAATCTTTATCTTTAAATAAATAAATAATGTGAGTTGTGGCAACGGCTATAAACACACACATAAATACCCACGCCATACCTCAAAACACTATCCTATTTTTCCAAGTGCTCTTGCTTTTAACTGGTTGTGCTATTGGAACAAATCTTGTGACTCTCTGTGTGAGTATGGTCACATGTCGTGCCAATGTCCCGATGCCTTGTAACACCTTGCACATTTGACGTGACCAGGCAGCACTGTGTTGTACTTATTAAAAATTAAGTCATATTTATTATTGAAGAAATTTGAACAGTTGCTCCGACCATGAATTCTTTCTATCCATATGGGAAACGCTGCTCCACCATAGAAAAGAGAGTCTACATTACTAAACAATGTCCAGATAAATGATTCCAAAGGCTTTATAGAGCAGTGGTTTTAAACTTACTACTTAAAAAAGGTTGTTTATAGCTTGCAGCCAGGTTGTGAATCAAGGTGGGTCACAAGCTATTAGCTACATATATATTAATAATGTAATAGCACAATATACAGTGAAGGCAAAAATAAACAACACTTCAAATATATTCATGTTTTATTAAAGACAATATAAATCACAAATATGTTTTTAAAAAACCATTGTCCCTACATTTTTAAACCACATTGTGAAGGTATTTTGCAACCCACTTTGGAAACCACTGAGAAAACAGAAAAAAGGACAGATTTCTTTTTACTTCAATAAGTTAACCTTTAGCATTTATTCAGGCAGTGTGGAAGTAGAGGGAGTCAGATTAATAGGGCCACAGGAGAATATGATCTGGCAGTCCTTGGTCTTAGGGCAGGAAGGTCAAATATTGCGCTAGAGACAGATGCCTTAACCTCTTCACCTACAGTACTGTATGTATGAACAGACAAGCTCTGATGTCTCTGTGTAACAAACTTAAATCCACATTGACACTGCAGGCGTTTGGGAATTACGCTGGTCATGTTCGACATGATGTTTATTCAGCTGACGGATCACATCTTGTCTTTGAGTATCTTCTGAATCAATGTAAACCAGCGATGAAACATTGCGTCAAGTAGCTGGACCCAAGTGCATGACATCACAACAAGAACCTTTATTCTTGTCAGATAGCAGGCAAGCACCACCATTACACAAACACAATGTCAGGAACAGAGGAAACACCAGGGTCAAAGACTAATGGACAGAGACAGATAGGGGGAGGTGAAAATCATCATGACATAATCAACTAAGAACCCAGGAAGTAATGCTGCTATCCATTGCAGGTCGGAAGTTAGTATTACCAACTTCCAATCTAAATTTGTGTCCAAGTGCATCTGCTTTGGAGAAAATGGACGTCAAACTGATGTTTATGGCAAGTCTCTAAACTTCACCAAGCATCTACCGATAGACATCTACTGATAGCTACTGTACAAATAGCTATCATTTAGGCTCTTTGTCCACAGCACCGTTAGTGAAGAGAAACGTTAACATTAGAGCAGCTTATTTAACAGACTATCACACTAAGAGATGGAAGGAGCAGGCTATAGACACAGCATGCTTGCAAATATGTTTCACAACACAAACGCCATATAAAGATTTATGCTTATTGCCAGCCAGTGTTGGGCAAGTTACTCAGGAATTGTAATACGTTACTAGTTACTTATTACTCCTTCAAAAAGTTATATATTACTTTACTAGGCCCCGCGACCCGACTCTGGATAAGCGGATGAAGATGGATGGCTGGATGGACTTTACTAGGTTTACTGGGTATTAAAGTAATTAGTTACATTACTAGTTACATTACTATATTATTTTCAACATCTTTACCCTGTGTTGCCCCCCAAAAAATGACAACATGTGTAGCCAGCTCATTTTAGAATTGAATCCTCTTCATTGGAGCAATAACGAACCTTAGGAGTCAACAACCAGCCAAATTGAAAACATTCCAGCCTCTCAAACCAGATGATTGGACAGGTTGGTTCAATAGGCCTACCCTAAGAAATCTCGTTCTTGTAAGGCAGTAACTATTAGTTACTTGGATTAGTAATTGTAATATTATTACGGTTTTCGAAATAGTAAATAGTTACTGAAACTACTAGTTACTGAAAAAAGTAATAATGTTACTGCACTGCCCGACGCTGTTGCCAGGTGTGTGTGGTCTCACGGTACCACATTGCTGTGACACCATTTGTGTTTGTCGGAGAAATCGGGTTTGAGAATTATCTTGTTATCTAATTCTATTAGGTTCTTCATACAATATTTCTACTGCACTCAGGAATTGTTTACAGAACAGTTTACTTCGCTTCTGCTCATAGCTTCACTATGGCCCTGTTGTGTTGTGTGTGTGTGTGTGTGTGTGTGTGTGTGTGTGGGAGTGCGTGTGTGTGTGTGCGTGTGTGTGTGCTGGAGTGTTTGTGTGTGGGAGTGTGTGTGTCTGTGTGTGAGACCTCACACTCATTGATTGGCTAAGGCATGAATAGAAATGTGTTTGTGCAGTATGTGAGGAAAAATCATGAGAGTGGAGAGGTCAACTGTAGACACATTTTTAAATATGGGTACACAGAATACTATAAATAATTGTTTTATTACAATTCAAATTGTTATTTGAATTGTATTATAATATTAAATATTTATATAATATAGAAAAAACTGGATTTGTGAATAACACAACCTTACTCCTGTTTGGGTTATCAAGCTAGTGTGTGTGTGTGTGTGTGTGTGTGTGTGTGTGTTTTATTCTTCCAGGAACTCCACATACTGCATGAAGGTGTCCATGTCCATGACGGTCGAGGAGAGTGATGAAGGCAAATGCTATAGCAGAAAAATCCGCCATATTGAAAAAGCGGAGATCACCCGCAGTGAAACGATCACCTGTCCTGACATTGAAGATTATCTGGCCCCGTACAAACAACCTCACATGACCTGGTATAAGGTATGGACACACAAACACACAAGAACACAAATATTTAAAGTACTGACAAACTTGATCAACATGTTTTGATTCGCTTGCTAATTATATCCCTCCGTGCGTCCGCAGTGTACCTCCACACATTGAAACACATTGTAAAGCAAAGCGTAGTACTATGGCTTTGCTATTCGGTTTTCACCACTTTGTTTATATTCCTACAGTATTTACGGTGCCAGGGCAGTGTAGAAGTATCAGATTGTCTTTTCAACGAGGTAGCGAAATGCAATGAAATATTTGTTGTATTTTACTAAACGTGTGTTAGTTTACATATTATCTTGTAATAGCTGACTATATCTTTAGTGCTAACATTACTGTGCTAATTACATTAACCACCTCATATAAAGGATCACAACCCGTTTACACAACTTTTGGTAAATTATAATTGGTACATATCGGTACATGTATTTATAATGGTATTATCTATCTATATATACATTGCAAGGCAGCGAATCTGCAAAGTATTGTTTACCGTGTCAACAAGGCATTCAAATCTTTGTAAAAATGACCTTTGTTGTACAACATCCGATAATCAAAATATACAAATCTGTGTATTTTAGGCTAAGGAAGGACTTCAATTAGAAGCTACAGGAAGTATTGTCTCATCCTCTTTCACACATTAGCACTACGTCACATAAGCAACTCTGTGCTGAACGTCTGATACAGCTAGATTGACATTCCGGAAGTGAGGAAGTCGATATTCATTGGCTGTTAGCATTGTCAATAAGTCTTGTAATTCCGGTGCAAAGATAGTACAGTGCTTTATTTACTAATTTCACTTGTTACATTTATTTTAAGCAGTAACCCTAGTCTACTTATCTAACAGATAAGATTCAATACCTGAAAACAGCCAGAGTCGTGTTGGTAAAGTGTCTCAACAAAATCCTCAGTGTAAAATGAAATGTACATTTTAGTTAATCGATGCACGTCAGTTAGCCAGCGCTGTGTCCCAGACTTTACGTAAATGTAAGTAAAGGCTGGCTCTGTGACTACAGGAACTCTTACATACATGTACTGTGTGTGTGTTTACACCAGGAGTGTGAGCGCGTGGAGTGGCGGAGCTCCATCCTCGTGAACACCACCCACATTTTGATCCCCGAGGTGGAGGAGGGCGATGGAGGGAACTATACATGTGAGCTGCAGTATGGATCCAGGCTGGTGAGAAGGACCACTGAGCTCATCGTCACAGGTAAGGAGGACATGGGGCGGAGCTTCAGGGCCTGGGTGGATGTGTGGGTGACATGGTGAAGGGTGGAGTATTGGTTTGAAAAGGGCTGCTGTCTTTTGAAGGATACATTTGTGCAGTCCAAATGAAAGTTAACTTTAGTGAGATGCTGTCTATTTCTTTATCTAATTTAGGCTTGTGGGGTCCTTTGAGATTTCAAAGCTACACTGCGAAATCTTTTTGTTAGAAACTGCAAAACAAATGTGTACACTGTCACCCGCAGGCCTGCTTTGAGTATGCCTCATTTACCAGTCTAGTGTAGAAATGACACTGTCGCCGTTCATACAAATAAAAAAGCTTTTAGGGAAGGGGGTGTTCCTCTCAATCAATATGTGTCGACCCAAACCAGAACATAATGGGAGGGAAGGGAGCAGCAAAGAGGTTTACGAAGGAAGCTTTGTCCAGGAAAATCTCCACATTGGCTATGGTACGCCTCGGGATCCCCCAGTCAGAGCTGGTTAATGTGGCTTGGAAAAGTGAAGTTTGGGGTCCCCTGCTGGAGCTGCTGCCCTCGCGACCCAACTATGGATAAACGGATATGGATGGATGGATGGATGGATGGATGGACTTTGTCTAGTGCTAGTCTAGCCCTTGCGAATAACTGACTTATTTTTACATGTTACAAGTTTAGTTTGGAACAACATTAAATGCGTTTGGGAAGCACAGTTCAAGTTACCAACATGTCTTTAGTGTAGAGGTTCTTAAAGCAAATAGCCAAGAGTGATTTCATCCAGGTAAGCAGGTCATATTGTACAGCATAATGGTCATTTCATGTCATTTCTGTTGTGGCTCAACTTGCTGATCTCACATATATTGTACAGTAGCTTTAAAGGAACTATGTATGATCTTGTCTTCCACTAGATGTCACACTAGCACCAGCATCTCAAAACAAAACAAATGCTTGTACGCACACATGCACACACACGCACACACACAACTTGTATGCCCACAACAAAGAATAGAGGACGTTGGATTACAACACTCTCTACAGAGGGGGTTCTCTGCTCACAGAAAGATGATTCCACTATATCTTTACATTGCTGCTATATAAATGATTAAAAAAATAATTTTCAGGACTTTTTAATGGCTATATACAATATACATGAATTTCAATTGGGTGGATACATGTATTGATACATATTTTGTGATATGATGATTGACAGACTCAGTTACATAGTCACATGTTTGAGTGTTTACAGCTAGACTTTTGTTTTTGCACCTAAAACGTGTACGAATATGAAATTGATCACATAAAGCCAGTGGGCCGTGAAATCAGTCTGTTATCAGTACGCTAACTTCAAGTCCGAGCTCATACATAAATATATATACAGTATATATATATATATATATATATATATATATATATATATATAT
>JAODUE010078524.1:0-12297 GCA_027564755.1 Amblyopsis hoosieri
GTGACGTAGTGCTGATGAAGAGGCTGAGACTAGAGACGGTCTCTTATGTGACGTAGTGCTGATGAAGATGCTGAGACTAGAGACACTCTTCATCAGCACTACGTCACATAAGAGACTGTCTATAGTGATTGTTTGTGTGTGCCTGCATGCATTTGAGTGTGTGTGTGCGTGCATGTGCAATGCGTTGCACATGCGTGTGTGTGTGTGTGTGTGTGTGTGTGTGTGTGGACAGGGGCTCTCGGGATCGTGAAGTCAGATGCTTAGGGCCTGAGGGACCCTCCTTGGCACCTTCCCATGTCACCTGCTACATGCGCTCCATCCATTTTGATGAAAAGTCAGCAATTGTAAGCTAACACACCTTTTGTGAAATCCAGCGAATATCTCCTTAACAAGATGCCTGCTTTTGTGTGTGTGTGTGGGGGCACGCTGAAATTGAGCCTGATTATTTCCCTTTTTAAATGGTCCCACACTTGTAAGGAACATGCATTTTTTGGGATGAGCAGCAGAGCTGAGTATGTGGGTTGCGCCAATTAAAATGTGCCAAATCTTCTCAGACAATGCCAAAGAACTTTTCTCTGCTGTTGACTCTTGTTTGGTGGATTGGACGATTGAAGCCTGAAGAAACAAGACATATTGGCAATATAACAGCCAACGTGGTTGTGTTGGTCACTCTGGCCCAAGCTGATCCCACAAGGGTTCACATACTTTACCATACTTGGTGCCGAGTTGCGTTTATGAAGTTTCAGCACCAGCATACTGAAGGATTGTGTCCCACAGTCTCTCTCTCTCTCTTAATTTTGTGGTCTCTCTCCCAGAACTGCAATGGAACACTTAATATTCAAGCAACGATGACTGTGGGCTCCTTGGTGCTCTGTGACTTAAGGCTTAGTCCATCACCTTGTAAAGTTTTGTGGAAGTTTACTCTTAAAAGTTCAAAGTGTCTAAAACATTGAAAATAAAAACTGTCAAAAGGCAAGCACTTCTAAGTTATCCATGGTTTATTAAACCAATTTCCTACCTATTGCATCTCTTTAGATTGGCTTCAATCTGTGAATAATTGTACAGACTCAAACCATTTAAGTAATGGACTGGACAAGTTGACAGATGGAGGAAGGTATAAATCACGCTATTGATCCAAGAGGCATAGATTTGTTCCCTTGGACAACTTCAAAGGACCACAAATAATAATCACTTTTTAATAGAGCTGCAAAGTCGAAAATGGAAATCAAATCACTTTGATTACAATTTTGCTATTTTGCACTCTTGTGATGGCATGGCAGAGAGATAGTTAAGATTTAAAAAAAAAAGCATTATTTCTATGAATACAGAGAATAATTACTAACTATGTTTGAAGAGAGATCACAGCCAGCCGTTCTCTTTGGCGCTCTGTGTGATCGGGGGGGGTCATCAAATCGCTTTTGACGCGCTTTTTTTTAAAAGCGCTTTTCAACATCAAAAGGCTATCAGGTGACTCCCAAAGTGGTGCATGAATTCAAGAGATTGATTCACTGAAACCTGTCACAGTAGGTGGTGCGAACAACAGTATACTGTTGTCACATTGTTTAGCTGAGAAATGTACATGATTTTATATGGCATATGCCAGTGTTCCCAGTCTGGTCATGGAGGGCCAGAATTGTCTCCTTGCTCCAACCTAACGCCTGATTCAAAATTGAAATGTCATTCCTAAGCAGAGGGGTAGTTACCATTGTTATCAATCGCTGCAGAAGCCTGATAACAACCTATTCATCTGAATCAGGTGTGTTAGAGCAGGAAGACGTGTTAAACATGGACAGGACGGTGGTACTCCAGGACCATGGGTTGGGGAACATTAGCTGCGTTTACATGGACCCTATTATTCCCATTGGAATCGGGTTGAAATCCAAACCAGAAAGAAAATGCTCCATATAAACACCTAAATCGGAAGAAAAAAGCCCAAACCCAATTGAAATGTCAATCCTCAACAAAGGGGTAGTATATAAACCGTTACATAACCCGATTGAAAGAAGATTTCTACCACAGAAACTGTTAAATGTGGTTACGTACCTGTTTAACACTACTGTTGTTATCTGATGCCGGTATGGGCTGTTCTGCACAGCCACTGTAGCATACCACATCTGGACAAAACAATTGCGACACATACAAATACGTGAATAGGGACCTAGTATGGTGACTTCGTCTGGAGCCATGGGCTAAATCGCTCCACCAGTCATACAAATGGCCTCACTCTCCCGACGTGCCTACAACTAGAGGCTTGCCGGGTTTAGCCTTTTTGATAGCGGGACAATTACATTACAGTTACATTATCAAGCCTAATGTGTGCATGTTTTACTTGTATTCCAATAAATTGCGACTGCATGTAAACACCAGACCCGATTATTAAACATACCATGTAAACAGGTAGCCCTACATTTAAATCGGAAAGATTCCCCATTTGGAAAGATAAAAAAGTGTCCATGTAATCCCAGCTCTTGTCTTATGATGCGTTGCTGGCTAAATCATGAATGCTTGCAGTTCTACCTGCAAGGCTGTACTGCATATACTGTAGCATGATGTGCACAGTACGTATATGGTTGTGGGTATTTTAAGAACAGTAACATAGTTTTTTATACGTTGGTAACGGGTAAAAAAATTACACTGAATTCAATCTTTAGGATAACTGGCCTATGTAACATATTGAAATATAATGATGTTGTAGTGATATTGTTAGATATGAGCATTGCATGATGGGAATGTATACCATTTATGAATGTCATTAATTCTCCAGAAAGTGATGCTTGAAATATTGATTTAATAATAATGCTTCTGTATTTCAGTGTGCATTCATATAGTAATTTAGAAGTAACAAAGGGTGAATTTGTGTATGGAGAATTTAATTCAGTTTGGTTCAGTTATCTTTTGACACATTCGAGAGACCTCTTGTGTCGCTTCATCAGTGCAGGTTGCATATGGGGACCTATCACCTATAGGTCCCCATATGCAACCTATCAAAGCATGCAAATGGAGATTGCTTCTGAGGCTGCTATCGCCATCATTTATACTTAGTGGAAGACTGTGTTTGGGCTCATGATCAGAACACCGTATAAAGCTGTGGGTGTGTCCAAATGAGTTGTCTGTAGAGCATGTAAGGACTTGGTCAGTCTCCTTAAAACAATGTCTTGGCTCAGGTTTCTCAAAGGTTTCAGGCATGCGAAAAAAGGGAATAAAAAAAAAATACAATGCATATGATCTGCAACTAGATGTTGCATCACAGACCAAATCAATTGTTTTGTGGGCCACGCGCATGCGCTGGTGTTTAAATGTGATGATGTGTAGAACCTTTAAGAGCAACACACTAGTCAGAATGAATCAGTTATTCATAACTACAAAGTATTTTTGAAATGCTGCTGTGCATTTACTTAATGATGCAACTTTATATTTTAGAGGTTTTTTATATATTGTATCGTGTAAAGAACCAAACTAATCAAGGCTGAAATAGTTTGAGGACCATTTCATTCTCAAATTTACTATCTTTTACTTTCAGTGTTAACTATGTTGCATACATACATACATACATACATACATGAGCTGTCAATATCACACCCAAGTCTCACATTATTGGGATGGATATCAGTCATTGACAGCAGATATTTTATTCTATCTGAAAATATAATTTTCTTTTCCAGGTGACAACAATGGATGGCCACATCTTTTTGACAAGTATTTCGGAATGCCTAATTATGTAACTGGGACCAGGTCAAATGCATGCTGTAAGTATAATGTATTTCCATCAGTATGCTTTTGCAATACAACCTGAAGGACAAGTCATGCAGAAATCATTTTATTGGCCAAGCGATATAATATATTAATATTCTACAAAAATATGTATACAGTTCTGTAAATAACTTCATCAATTAAATGTGTTAAAGTTTTACTGTAGTAAGCAATTGTAAGCTAATACATTTGGTCAAATTCACCACATAATTCTGTGCGTGCTGGAAAAAAGAGTCCAATAACTTGCACAGCCCTGGCTCTGTAAATAGGAACACAGACAGTTGTGCAGACCGTACCATGACAACAATTTCCTAGCCTTCGCAATGCTTTCCAATGTGTGGGGCAGAGCTTCTGAGGGAACTCTGGCATTGAAGAGAGAGGTGTTTTTAGTTTGAGTTTGAATTTAGCAAGTGTTCTCGAAAAGGACTACTAATTACTATACATGTTATGTTTATTGAGGGTATTTGTTTCATAATATATTCACAAAACACTGACATGACTTTGTCAATTACAAATTTTATTCAAAATCTAACATTATCTTCAAATAAAAATAAGGTAATGGCACTATTGGGCAATTAACTTTGAATTAAATGCTTTTGGAAAATGGATTCTAACTGCAATTTGTAGCCTAAATTAAATTTTCCATTAGAACTTTGTCAGGTTTAATCTATTTGAAGGTGTATCCACTGTCTAGACCTACAGTACATTCAATGTAGGTCCTCCAGAATGTATTTTAATTCATGTCCCTCTCTCACCCTCTCTCTGTCTCTCTCGACAGTGATTTGATTGACCTTAAACTGGTTCCACTGATAATGCAGTCTCAGTTTCTGAAGACATTAAAGGGTTAAAGGTGTAGTCAGTCATTCTGGAGAAAGCATGCTGATATTTGACCTCAGTCAAAACAAAAACACCCCTCCCTTCAATGCCACAGGGTGCTCCCTCTGACGCTTTGCCCCCGACATTGGACACGCACTGCCAAGGCTGGGATAGTGTTGTGTGGTGCGGTCTGCACCACTTTACTTGTGTTCCCGTTTACAGAGCCAGTGCTGTGTAGAAACACTGGATTATTTTCCCAGTGTGCACACACACACACACACACACACACACACACACAGAAGGGGCAGTTAGTGGACAGTGAGGAGACATCATTTGTGTAGAATGGTTTGTATGGGTTTAGGCAGTTTTAGAGTGGCTTACATGGGTTTAGGCAGTTTTAGAGTGGTTTGTATGCATATAGAATGGTTTCTACTGGTTTATAACGGGATATAATGGTTTAGTGGTCCCTGGCATTGAGGCAGCATGACAATGATAACCTCAGCCTCACTCAGTCTTTCATAAACTGCCAAAAACTGAAAGCAGTAGGATTTCACCGAAATCTCATCTCCAGATCCCTCTCTGTACCTCCTCCTCCCTCCAACTGCAGTGTTGTACTGTATCACCGCAGCAATTTAAAAGCCTCCTTCACCCCCCCCCTCCCCCGCCCTGCTTTATATTCATTTGAGAAACAGGTTCTTATGGCTTAAAGTGTAACCGCATCCAAAAATGTGTTTTTCAGCTGTGGACCAAGTGTGAGGATTGCATCAATGCAGGCGTTAATATTTACAAAATTCCCGTTTTTACAAAAATCGGCATTAAAACGTGTCTACAAGTCATAGTCGCTAAATATCACCTGGCTGGTTTTCAACGGTACACTTCATCTGCTCACACATCATCGAATTCTAATGTTAATGTTAAAGGGGGTCCCCCCTGAGGTGTGACCCGTTGCTGTGAGCCGATCTGACGCTTTGCTTCACAATGTGAGATGTTTGAACTCTTTACAAATAAAAGCACCTCTCCCTTCCATACCATAGGCTGTGCTCCCTCAGAAGCCCCGCCCACCAAATTGGACTCAGCATTGGCTCAAGGCTCAGATAGTGTTGTGTGTCTGCACCACTTTGAATTCCCATCTACAGAGCCATGGACTATGTAGAAACACCAGATTATTTATTGGGTGCACACACAGAACAGGAAGCTAGTAGACCACAAGGATATTTTCGCTGGCTGATTTTAACAAAAGAATAAAATGTAAAAAAGGAATTAAAAAAGTGTATAAGCTAACAATCGCTGACTCCGCCTTTAACGTCTCTCCCTAGCCTATAGTAGCAAGACGGCTATATGAGAAATGGAGATGTATTTAGTCCAGTTCATTTGCACCCAGTAATAGAGCATAATAACAATACACAGGTCCCCTCTGGGAACAGGCCCAAGCGTAGCTTTGAAAAATGCACCTTTCAGGTGTAATTAGAAAAGCGTATAAACAGGCCTTGTAGCAGACCTGGGGTCAGCTTGACAACAGCAGATGGCTGCCACCTGCCAGAGCCCGCCCAGCCGGCCGGCTCTGGCATGACATCAATTCAGGAATTCATTCAAACGCAATGAAGGCATGACATCAATTCAGGAATTCATTCAAACGCAATGAAGGCAGGCCGTGCCACGAGAGTGATGAGTCAGTCGATAACCGTCTCCAAACTGTGATTATCTCCCGACACTTTTCTCCCCCTTTTCCCGCCAGGTTCCGGCTGCACCCAGGCGGGGTTTAAAGCCTCACAGTGTGACAGAGATTGATTGACTTTGCCTCTGGTGTCTCTCCCTCCCCCCCCACACCTCCCCATCACGTCTCTATCCATCTCCATCTCTCCATCACCCCCCCCCCACCACCACCACCACAAGTGCTTGGTGCCGTTCCAGAGCTGTGCCAGTGTCGGGACCTGGAGCTGGACTGTGACGGCGCTCAGCTCCAGACCGTCCCCCTAGTGGCCGTAAATGTCACCATGATGTGAGTAGGGAAAAAACAACATAATATAACATAATATAATCCACCGGCAGTGCCAGGGAACCTTCCTCGCGGGCGGCTGCTGTCACGTTTACAGTATGACGCACATGCGATCGCACGCACACACAGGGCGAATATAACGTCCTTCAATGTCAGAGTCTAAGTGACTTGGAGCCACTGAATATGAATCTCATGTGGGTGGGGGATGGGGGGGCTGTAAATAATTAACTGAAAGGACTATTGTCTAGGACACTAGACAATTAATTTTCCTAATTTATTGTAGATAACAGACACATTTGGGTACAAGGATTTAATGAATGATCTGGGGCCCACTTTTTATACAAAGTACTTGCAGGCAAACTCTACAGAACTTATGAAACCCTTGAGGGTTTTACAAGCAACAGTAGCACTTTGTCAATAGTTTGGCAAGCTCTCTGAATTCTCACATGTATCAAACAACCAAGCCTCGTCACTGTGAGAACAGCTGTTTGATTGTTTATAATACAACGCTATGGTACTTAAAGATAGCCTGATCTCGCAAGCTTCAGGTTTATTTCGCCGTGAGAATCTGTAATCTGGAAAGCCTAGGAATCATTTTGAATGTGTCCGAGTAGCAGCTGAACTTTCCAATCAGCGTCGTGTTGATAGCTACAGTATATGGGCGGGGTTTAGGTGTGCCGACAGCGAAAACGACCAGATGGTTCATCCAATCAACTGCCAAGAAGTACCTGCCCTTTACGAACAGTTTCAATGTACGACTTCCCAGATGGACGTGTGACAGCAATTCACCTGGCATGTCAGGTTACCTTAAGGCTGATGCATGTAGGATGTGAGAGTTGTAACAAGAGATGGCTACACAATAAGGAAAGAGGGCACAACCCCAAAATCCCACCCGCTCCTGTTCTTCTCTCTCCATCTGGAGCCCGTTATTCTGCCGTTTTAGCCGCCTGCATTCACATGACTGACAGGTAGGGGTGCACCATATTGACAAAATGGGATATTGCAATATTGATCATAAAAATTGCAATATTGATATTAATTTAGATATTTTTAAACATAATTAAAAACACAAAGATTATGGGAAAATGCATATTTCCAAACATATGTATAACACATCAAAGCACATTTTCATCGTGACAGTCATATTGACTGGTACAACAACAATAATTCCAAGCTACCCAAGAGGCATTCTTTTTGGCCACTGATGTTTCCTCTTCCATCTCTATTATTAGTTTCCTCATCCACACATCTTACTGTTCTGTCTAAATCAAACACAACTAAGCCAAACAGCCAATGGACGCATCTCTCCACTAAATAAACTGATTATTGCACTTCCTGCAACATTTTCGATCTGATATTGTGCAACGTGATATTACAATATCGATACTGAGTCAATATATTGTGCACCCCTACTGATAGGCAAGGTAGATCCGATCGACCAATCAAGGAAAAATGGCCCTGAATGGTAGCTTCACTAACTGATAGCTAATGGATGTCTATATGTTTCTAACAATTTCCACTCAATTATACTCAAATCCTACCTAGACAGTTCTTTTAATGGTGACACTTGCCTTTCCAAACCTAGACTTTGCTTTTCAAGCATTTCAACATCCCGCAGGTCTCTACAAAGGAATCGCATCAGGAAACTGAATACAGACATATTCTGCAAGTACCAGAGCCTTCAAAAACTGTGAGTCACCATTGCTTTGGGGATTTCAGCTCATTGTGCGTGCTGTGGGGATTCCCACCACACAAACAGCGTTCGTTTCCTGGTACACAAGAGCAATAAACACAGTTTAGCAGAACTCCCGGCAAGGAAGGAGAGTGGAGATGCTATTGGCTGGCTAGGAAATGCACCTGCAAAATGTGGCGTTACTGAGTACTGCCTTAATAACACCTGAACTTTGAAAAATGCATTTACTATTTAACAATTAATTTATTATCAAATAAATACTGTAGTAAAGTAACGGTGCACATACGAGTACAGCTACAGAATGCAGTAAAGTAGACCTCACTCTCTGACACCTCAAGAGACAGACCCTAGAAACATGTCCCGCCTCTCACGCCACAGGTTCTTGGTTCGAGTCCCAGAGTGGCACAGACCCATTACAGGAACATGCACTAAAGGTATAGTAAGTCATTCTCCAGAACGCTTGCTAAACAATAACACCTCTCCCTTCAATGCCATAGGTCGCTCCCTCAGAATATCTGCCCCTTTTGCATTGCATAGGTTAGCATGTTGTTCAAGTCAAGTTCATTTATATAGCCCTTAATCACGTTGCAGGGCTGTACAGCCCACATTTCACATGGAAACAAATAACACCCCCTTAACCTGCTCTTTCTTTCCTCACTTGCACCCGGGAAAGGAAAAACGTCCACTAAAAAGCACATGGCAAAAAAGGGAAGAAACCTTGTGAAGGGACCACAGAGGGAGGAATCCACCCTGTATACACCCAGTATCGCACCGCGGAGCTGTTGACGGTCCTCCGCGGAGCGATACTGTTTTGATTTGAGCATAAAGTTAGCAAGTGTTCTCGAGAGTGACCCTGCCTTTAATTTTTATTTGAAAGTTCTTGAAGGTGATGAGCTTCATTGGTTCCTTCACAAGACAGCTTCGAGATCCTTCTAGAATAACCTTCAACCTCTGCAGAGATGTTCAATAACATGTTGTGCTTCTTCCTCTTAGGTATCTCCAACACAACAGGATCCGTACCGTGAGTCCCAGTGCATTCAGGGGGCTGTATAACCTGACACGGCTGTGAGTTTGTTGAACTTTGTCGAAACGCTTTTCTGGCCTTTGTGAACTCTGTGTCTCATTATAGAGCAAAGAGAACAGTGTTTTTTTCAGTCTAGGTGGTCTGGTCACCCTTGCCAAATAGGGGCTTCCCCAGTAAATTAAAAACCATTCAGGTATGAAGTAACGGCTGGAGGTTTTCTATGGAGCCCTTCAGTGAGGGTGTTCATCATAAAAACACTGTTTTATTAGGTTTCTCATTAACCGAGTGCTTTGGCTACGAGATGTGGTGGTGTGTGAAAATATAGACTAACGAGATAGACAATCAGTATAATGAAATCATTACTACTAAGCTAGGCATTGCTAATGAATCTGCATAAATATGTTTAACAAACTTAGCC
Organism: Amblyopsis hoosieri; assembly: GCA_027564755.1. NCBI lineage: Eukaryota > Metazoa > Chordata > Actinopteri > Percopsiformes > Amblyopsidae > Amblyopsis > Amblyopsis hoosieri. The sequence continues at coordinate 9,698 of JAODUE010078524.1, forward strand.
TTGACTGCAAAAAAGCACGTATACTGTACAAATAACCATATCCATTTTATTATTTATTATTTTACCTGTACCTGTATTGCATTGCAGCAATACATTTGGTGTTACAGTATTACTGTACAATTGTATGTGTAGCTTTAGTGCAAGGTAGGAGGGTAATGTTTCTCTCAATTGTCCCTGTTATGGCGGACATTATGATGCTAATGGTGCTAATGCTAATGATGGCAGAAACATAAATACTTGCCCAGCTTGTTTTACTTCAGAATATATGAAAATGAGAGGTTAAACAGTGCTATTTGCACTATGTTGCCTAACAGCATTGTGCACATAACTCCTAATTACCACACACACACACACACACACTTTGGTTAGGAAGATACTGAATCCAATTATATCGGCGGGAAGTTTCACTGCATAAAACACAATTCACAGGGGACTTGGAAGCACAGCAATAGAAAGCCATTATGATAAAATGCATTTTATTCCCTCTTCAGATATCTGAGCTACAATAAGATCTCCATCCTAATGCCAGGGGTGTTCCAAGACCTGCACAAACTGGAGTGGTTGTATGTTCTATGTTCTATTATCTCTCTATCAAATCTAAATATTGTTCTTTTGTGTCTGTGAGAGGTATTGTCGTAGGGGATAGCAAGAGAAGCAAAGCGTGAAAGCGAGTCTCACGCTGAGTACGTGACAATTTGTCCTCTATGTCCGCGATGCATGGTACGATACTTTACCACATTGCACGTAGTCGAGTGTCTTCGATATACCACCTACACTGAGTCAAGGTCAGTCATTCTCTAGAGCGCTTGCTAACTTTACACTAAAATCAAAACAAAAACGCCTTCAATGTCATAGGAAGAAGCTCCGTCTCCATAGGGTGCTCCCTAAGAAGCTCCATCCCCGACACACACTGGAAACTCACTGCGAAGCCTAGGGCATTGTTGTTGTGAGCAGTGTTTGACACTTTGTTTGCGTTCCTGTTCACGGAGCCAGGGCTGTGTAGAAGTACCAGGAAATGTTTTCAGCATGCACAGAATGGTAGGATAGCAGAATGCAAAGAGATATTTGGCGAATTTCACAAAATGTGGATGTGCAATCGCTATACCTTTAAGGTACCTTAAGGAACTTAAGGTAGGCCAACTTGGGCTACATGTACAGTACGCTTCCTTGAGCACGATACCAACAATAAGCAGGGCATATGCAATGGCCTATGCATCATATTAGTAATTGTAATTTTGTAGTCTTTTATTCAATAGACATTTGTTTGTTCTCATGTTTCCCAGTAGATAACTACTGTAGCATGCATGAATTGGCTTCATGGATGAGTTACATTTTGGCCAATGTAGAATTAGGATATAAAGCAAAATACTACTTTGAGAGGGAAAGAAAATGTCTGCACTAAAGAAAATCAAATAAATCCTGTGTTTTGTTGTAGAATCCTTGAAAATAATAATATCCATCAGATGTCCTCCACGACCTTTACGGGATTGCACTCGCTCGTCCTGCTGTGAGTTTGTTTATGTCAGCGCCTCTCTTCCCTTTCTGTGTTTTGATGTCACCACAGCCATTATTAAGGGCCTCTGCCGATCTGTCTCCTCTTTGATCAGCATACAAACCCACAGTGATCTTGTGTCGTGTGACAGGGTCCTGCTGAACAACTCTCTCACCAGGCTGCCTGACGTCTGCAGAGAAATGCCCAGATTGAACTGGCTGTAAGTGTGTAGTCTTGATGGAAACACCGAATACGTGATATGGATCTGATGAGGGAAATCAGGGGTTCATATTGTGTGTGTTGTCCATGTCGTGTTTGTGTGAATTTAGAGACATGGAAGGAAATTTAATCGAAAGCATTGGAAATGCGTCTTTCCGCTCCTGCAATATGCTGACAGTTCTGTAAGTATATACATACAGAACAACATTTTTAATGTTTATATATTTATATTTCATATTTACATGTAGTAAACTGTATGTATTTCAACATTTAAATACATTTTATTGCAATATATTAATACCATTGTATTTTTTTTAATGTGCAGTGGTCTCTTAGCTCTGTAGCTCACTCCAATCAAGCTGGGGTGGTTCTGGGAGACTTATTATAACATGATTCATGAGCGTGTCCTTCCCAGCTGAATCACAGGTGCTAGATCCTCCACCTGAGGATCTGCTTTTGTCTCCTCCTTACAGAGTTCTGCAGCGGAACAGAATCAGCCAGATTCACGAACAGGCATTCTCCCTCCTACAGAAGCTCGGGGAACTGTAAGTCAATTTTGTTCCAGTACTGATATTTATTATGTGGATTAAAGAAAAGCACAACGGAGGAGATAAAGAGTCTAATGCAATTTGCAGGATTGCACAGTTGTTTTTATTATTGCCAAGCTGACAATCACACTTCCTGTATCAACAACATTTCCCAGTGCTACCGCAGAAGGGCATCCTACTGTGAAAATCCAATACTGTATCTGTTAATACATCTGTCCACACTGGTGTTGGGAAATATGGCTGATTTGACTTGTTCTCAGCACTGCACGCACGCACGCACACACACACACACGTGCGCGCAGTCGCTCACGCACACACGCACGCACAATAAAAAGCACAGT
>JAODUE010078535.1:0-14927 GCA_027564755.1 Amblyopsis hoosieri
CGGTTGCTTTCCACGGCCTGCGGTTGGGTTAGCAACACCGCGGTATTCCAATTTTGCGGTTATCGCGACAGCCCTAGATACAATCACCACAACAGCTACAGTCAATGCATTTGTCAGTCACAAAACACATTTGCCTATTACATTATTAAATATGGCCTGCTGTTTCATTTATATTAACAGGCAGATGTAATCTAAGATACATTCTCTCATAACCCTAGTTCACATTAACAATTACCATGCTCTCAAAATGGCCTATTGCGCTCTGACCTATTGATTGACACCTCATTTCACCTAATAGGAGCTGTCCACAGCCTGCAATAGCCAATAAGAGTCGGCCTTGTTAGAAGTGCAGTCATTCTTCTTTCAGACTGAGCAAATTGTACCAGATTATACTGATGGCATTAGTGTAGTCACAGTGTATTTGTCACAGAGAAAGTTATGGTCCAGGGCAAACGAGCACGCTTAAAGCGAAAAAAAACATTTACAATATTTGAATCCCAAAATTGAAAATCGACAACCTACCCAAAAACAAACATCCGAATAGTTGACTATTCAGCCATAATAATTATTGCCTTGACGGAGTGGATGGAGTTGGCTACATTTCTAGCTATCTTTTCTCCTCTTCTCTCTTCAAAACTGTAAATGATCCTTTACCATTATCAGCATGGGTTATCGCCTAGCAACAGCGCTTTCCATAGGGATAAAACCCTGCCCCTTCTGCATGCCCCTTAGTGGCACAGATGTTTTGAAATGACATTTGCCCTCTACATGCGGAAAGGCACTGTTTAATCTGAACATCCCTTTAAAGGTATTGTAAGTAATTTAATACACAATAAAATTAAAATTAAAAGCACTTCTCCTTTTAGGGTAGTGCTCCCTCAGAAGCTCCGCCCCACACATTGGAAACACATTGCAAAGCCTGGATAGTGTTGTGTGGTGCGGTCTGCGCCACTTTGTTTGTGTTCCTATTTACAGAGCCAGGGCTGTGTAGAAACACCAGATAATTTTTATTACGCACAAACAGCTAGGGGACCGTCATGAGATATTCGCTGAATTTAGCTTAGAAAATAGAACAACTCAGAGGTCTAATCCACTGTTTAACAATGCCAAAACACTCCATATGCACACTCACACTCACCAAATATCCTCCAACGGAGCCTGAGACAGGTGCCAACTTCTGTGGCGTGGGCTGTGTGCCGCGGGGGAAGGGGGGGTGGCCCGCGTGTCTCAGGAATGCGTGGCCCGCGTCGCTGCCTGGCTTTGATCGCACATTCCTGCGAACGTGTCCACGTAGACCGCCTGACTGACATGTGATTGTGAGATGAAGGAGTCTGGAAACTACCTCATTGGTCAGGGAGTGAGCGTCTGGGGCGTGCCCGGCTGAGGGGGACCCACTGTGTCTTGCGGCTTCAATAAAAGGAGTTTAAATTGGGCGGCCATAGAAGTGTGTCTGACGCAGCCTCCGTGGGTGTAGTCACCCAGAGCACAGAGAGAGAGAGTGTCTTTGAGGGAGGCCCAAAGACACTGTGGGAGTCTTGCTAGGAGAGAGTGCGGTCAAGTTAGAGACTGGGGCCGCGATTGGCCGAGCAGGACGAGAGGGGACAGGCTGGCGTCTTGGCAGGAGAGGTGAGGGAGCGGGCACGAGGGCCCGCTGAGTCAGAGAGAAGAGGTAACGAGAGGAGAAGAGGGTCCACAGGTGGTTTCCACTGCTCCGGCCGTCTTGACACGGAACTAGCCGTCCTGACCGCTCAGTGACTGCGTGAATAGTGTGTGCGCTCCGTTCCCTCATGCTGGCGTTGGCCTTAACGTGTGCTGGGCCACTGGGGCGCCACTACATCGCACTGTTCGAGTCCACACAGAACGTCATGCTGAAGCCCACCGAGTCCTGGAGAGAAGCCCTGCTGGACACGCGTGTTATGGACCTCTTCTTCACCGTGAGTCTCTGCCTGCCTGCCTGCCTGTCTGTCTGTCTGTCTTCCTGTCTGTCTGCCACCCTGCTAGCTCTGGTGTCTCTCTGTGGCTGGTGTCTGGGCTGCCCCTAGTGGTTGGAAAGCCAGTGTTGCACAAATAATTGCACTGCTCTCTACTCCTCCTATTTCAATGCTATATATTCAATGCGAAATATTCTGTACCCCCCTGTCCCACACACACACACACACACACACACCTTTGTGTGTACAGTTTACACTTCAAATGGGGGACATGTTGAGTTCTAGGGGCACTATAACATAACCCTAAAGGGTTCAGGGTTTCTCTTTTATTATCCATGGATGGAGCGACCTCTGGGTGATGGTCTATTCATGAGTAACGTAGGGATGGTTTGCCGCTTCGACTCAAGCAAGGAAATCTCATTTGAACTCCACTCTCTGGCAAGGTTAGCCTTTTTACTGTCGCCCAGAGTTTTACTAGCAGGCTGTTTTTTTTTCATTGCATCATTAAGTTGATTTATGCTATTTTTACAGTGGGTCACTTGTATCCTTCTGTTAGCTGTAACCTTCTCTGGATACTAAGTAAATGTGTGTTTTTGCACAGTTAGGAGACAGCCCACGTTGGCTGAGCTAGTGGTGCGGAACTGGTCACATCTACCTACTGTACATCAGCATCTATCTGACCACACGATTATTCCTGTTGAATCATGCTGCACTGGTCAAGCCTCTGTTAGCTTGATGTCAAGTGCTGCGCTATTGTTGGAATCCCTGTCTGGAGCTAGTGTTGACAATCTGCTGATGAATATTAATGTGTTCCCTGCCTGCCTTGTGCAAAATGCAGCAAAAAACACATTTATGTCAAGAGTTCTTACCTGCCAGACATACTCCATTGGCCCTACCTGCCTCCTATACTGTTTATCCTAGTATATGGCACAAAGTATGTTATACTTTGACGATATGGCCAACATTTATATCAAAATATTATTAGTTTTGGTACAATTGGTACAAAATGAAATAATAATTAATCCGATATCAATATTTGCAATATAAAAGCCTCAGATAAACTGCTAAAATGCCTACAACGGATGTCTGTACTTTTGAAAACATTTATTTGCCGCCAAGTCTATGAAACCTCATCCTGAAACTGTATTTTAGGAATAAAAAATGTACAAATAAGTAAATGTTTCACTTTTACTTATATTTAGTCTTCATACAAACAAGAAATGTGAAATCACATAAATCTCTCAACTTTGTCATGTTCTTTCTGGTTAGTATTTGTGTCACCTTTACTTCTGAAAGCTATATTTATGTTCACCAGTAGGTGTCAGTAATGGCTGTGGTATGCGAGTGCTGTACTCCCATGAATTTGGAAAATGGAAAAGTGGTGGGAAGTCCGGCTCTTCGGAGTGATCCGGATCTTTGAATCTCGTTCAGTGTAAAGAACGGAAGAAGCGGAAATAGTAGTCACGTGAGCTATGAGCAGCACAAATTGCAGTCTTATTAAAATATAGTAGTGTGTTGGTAGCAAATGGCAACGTTGTTTGTCATGCTTCTTTGGCAATATATGCGGCGGTGGCGCTCTACAAGAATCAAAGACTAAGAAGATCCGAAAACCAGTTTGCACGCAAAGGAATCATGTAAAAAGATTTGGTCATGACGGAAGACCTGACTGTGATAGGGGAGGAAGACAACATGAATGCCTTTTTGTTACATTTGCTGTTAGGTGAGAGAGTTAATAAAAATGTTGGTCTGTTGGTCAGCGTTGAACCAATCGCCATTGCTACAATTGTTTTGATCTCATCTAGCTCTACTACCATTGCCAAACACACTTTACTTCATCATCATCCTAACCTACGCTGATTGGGCCGCCAGCAGGGTGGCTGTGCGAAGGCTAATGTGAACAGGGTTTTCAGGCTATAATCTCTGCAAAAATGAATTAAGATGAGAGCAATAGCCGGCCAGAGACAGGCTAGCTAGGCTATATTACTCTGAACAGAATGTTACAAAATATGCCTATGTAGTAGCATCAAATGCCCAACAGATGGCAGTAAAAGCGTATGAGGTTAAGGTTGTTTGCGTCCATGTCCAATGTTTATTTTAATTAATCGGGATTCGGGAATAGATTCAAAATTACTACTGAAGGGTAAGGGAAACCATTTTTGACTAAATCTACTTTGAGTATTGTTTTAGATGCATTGAGGTCTCGTACACATTAGGAATATTTTACCATAAGTGTTTTATTAACTGGTAAGCTTTTACAGGCATTTTGTAATAGTTGTGTACATCTGGATCTGGTGGTGGGTCTGTCAGGTTTACTATACAGTTGTTAGATATGTCCATTGGACCTTAGTTGTGCTATAGACCTGTATTTAATGGCTAGCCAAATACCAACAACCATGCTCGCTAGCAGTTACAGAGACTGCATCCTTTAGGTAGAGCAGCAGAGTTTTTCAGTTTAAGCCTTAATAATGTCATATTAGAACCAACAACTATATCGACATCATAATTCACAAATAAACCTTGAAGTCTTGATGATCATTTTAGACTGATATAAACATAGATGATCCCAGGTACACAATGACATAACCTTGACATGATGGGCCTGTGGCAAATGCAAGGTGAGGTAGCCTATGTGAACGGTGGAGTTGTACTCAATCCTCCTGGTGACACAGGCCTAATTAGTGATTAAATTAGCCCCCTCCAGCATGTAAATAAAAATGTCTGGCATATTTGGTCAGGGTGTTGTTATCGCTGGGATGTGCTGGAGTGTTGTGTCTTGGTCTCACTTTACAGGCCCCTAGTCTCAGCTCTCTCTCTGGTATTTCTAGTAGCTGCTCTGTTTGCTATTGGAAGGCTGCTGCCATACTCTCAGCTGTCTGTGTGTGTAAGATTGTCTGCATGTGTTTGTGTGTGTGTCTGGTATTAAATGTGGTGCTTTGCTGTCTCAGCTGTTAACATCTCCTCAGCTGTGTGTGTGTGTGTTGGCCTGGTGAGTCCAGACACGCGCCATCAGGGTTAAAGTCCACCGTATACCAGTGGCAGGATTAGAGCGTGGCCACACACACACACAGATGGGTGTCTGTCAGTCTAGCATTAAGTGGCTCCATCTCTGTGCCTCTTCTTAGCACTGCTTAACAGCAGAGAGATCTTTCTTCTGAAGCATGACTGACCGAGACTCCCTGTTTGTCTCTGTCAGTCAGACACAGGTCTGCTGCTTCTCCAGCCACAAGGTCCTAGGTGACCAAGGATGTGCCTGACTTTAAAGTTGCCCTTATGGCTGCATGTCCTCTCTTGAAATGCATTCTGTTCTGCCACTGACGAAGATGGTGACATTGAGAGCCTGTCAGACAAATGATAAGGGGAAGGAAATGGGAAGAAGCTTATTTGTGTGTGTGTGTGTGTGTGTGTGTGTGTGTGTGTCTTACTGCCTCCTCATCATATTTCTACTGCATGCCATGGCCTGATTAGAGGGCAGCCCTGGGCTGGCATGGTGATTGTGTGAGTATTGTAGAGTATGCACACAACACAGCCCCTTAAGACGCATGTGGTTTATCTCACCGCATTGCTGCCATGACACTGACGCGCACACAAACATTTACACTTTGTCATGCTCACTATACAGCACGCACGCACGTGTGCAGTGCATGCAATACACACTGAAAGCCACAGATTAAATGTCTGCCCCTCTCTCTCTCTCAGGTGTGTGCAGGCCTTATGTTTACTGGCTAAAGCCAATGTTTGTGGAGCACAGGCCTTGATGAGGTTGTTGCGATGGCTGATTGTGTTCTACCCCAATCTCAGAGAGGGAGGGAGGGAGAGATTGAAATGAAGGCATGGTGTTGATTTGAAAAAACAGTACCGTACATGAGCCCCTGAGGAAACAGACACCAGGCTTTGTCTATCTATAAATAACCTCCCCCATGTGTTTGCTCCTCTTTCCTCATTATTTAATGACGTTTTGGTTCAGTCTTCCTGCTGGTGTCCACCTCAACCCTCCCCCAAAGATTTCTTTATTTTCCTCTAATTTCCCTCCCTGCCATTCTCTGTTGCTCTCCCTTCATCGTTCCTGACAGAGGTTGTGCGTTGCCTTGTTTTGATTTATCCCCCCCCCAACACACACACACACACTAACCCTGCCCGCTGTCTCTCTCTAACTATAGTCGGACTCAAGGCGAGCGGCATAGCTAGCATCGCACACATCCTCGGCTTGTTGCAGCTGCCTCACCAAGCCACGCCCTCCCTCCTCTCGCTGAGCTGTGGCTCCAGAGAATGACTTCACACTCCTCTTCTCCCGACAGCCTTGCTTCCAGAGGGGAAGGAGGGTTTGAGGAGGAAGCCGGGGTGGAGCGCTAATCTCACATGGTTGGGGGGGGTCTGGGTCTGGCGCTCACACGTAACCAGGCTCAGCGCGGCGGCGCTCCTAAAACGTGCTACGTGTGGGGAGGGGGAGGGGCAGAGGGGTGGGATGTGCGGGCGCGTGGCCCTGCCTGAGGAGACATCAGAGAGGAGGGAGAGCCTCACGTCTGCGTAGCACATGTTGGCGAGCAGAGGTCTGGCTCACTGTGTGTGAGAGAACGGCCGTGCCTCCTCCTGTCACTGAGCCCTCAAGACTGCCAGCCTCCCAGCAGAGATGAGCGTCTGTGCTGCCACCTCTCCGTTTGCACACCGGACCATTTCCCTTGCGTTTCTGCCGAGGTCGTCCCGGGCCGCATCAGGTGGGGGTCAGCGAGCCCCTCTGCAAGGCGACGTCTGAAGGCTGAGCTCAGAAGCGATTCGCAACCTCTGCGACGCCTTGCCTTACGGAGTGTGTTTCACCCCGGCGTGTGTACTGCTGGGATTAGTGTGCTTGTTTGGGGTTCTTTCTCTTTTCACTGTGGGGTTACGCCACAGACAGGATACTGGCTTCTGGTGGAGGCATCCTACTAAAGTTTCAACTCTGTGAATTACATTGAATGTAAGTCATCTTATACTGCCGATTGAAGAAGCAAGATTAAAGTGTCTCTTATACATTGTTTAATGCTTTCATATTACTGTGTGTGTGAGTGAGAGCTTCAGGCATGCATTCATTTGTGGCTGTATTTCCATGCACGTTATTGTATGTGCATGACATCCTAAGATCAAGCTGACTTGTAGTACACATTTGTGAAATAATAATAATGTGACCTATTATAACTGTCTGGAAATTGTTCCTCTTTCTACTCTGGAGGGAGGTGAAAGGTCCTCTCTGGCTAACATTAATAACTCTCCAGAAGCTAGTTAGCTTCACGACGCCACAAAAACAATATGCACATACACATATTTTAATACATATTTGAGTGAATGCTTGTTAAATAAGATTTTAGGATTTGGGACAGTAACTTTTTAAATCGGCAACATTTGCAAGGTCAAACTGCAAAGCATCAAAAGCCCTTTTCACACATGCTGTATAACCCTGCATTTAACAGGGGCCGTTCCTGCATGGGGCAATATGTGAACAGGATCAAGGGTCGATAAACCTGTTTATCTGCTCCCCCATTTACCTAGTAACATTCCATGGAAAATGCCGTAGAGCTGACATGTGAACGAAAGAAGAAGCGTTGACGCGGAGTGAGCAAACCAATCACAGGACTGTATTTAACAATTACAAATTCATATTTTATATGCCTTGAACATTAGCCTGCAACTTTACACTCATCTTAAGTTAAATAGAGTTAATAGAGTTAAATAGATTTACTGGTTTTGTTAGGCAATGAAGAAATACTATCAACAATGATCTCTTTTGGTCGCACTATCTGTTTCCCCTGAACAACATGTCATTAATAGATTTGCAGGAAAAAAGCGGGTGTCAGGACCGTTTGCAGGTTTTCAATAGCACATAACTGTACAACAGCAAAAACGATCAAAAACTATCTTGTTACATTCGCAAGGGTCCAGACAATCCAGTAAAATATTTAGTCCAAAACACATTGCATGCATTAATAGATACTGCACGGCCTGCTGTTGCATTAGTTTTATATTAGCCAGCAAACGTAATCTTCCATTCATAGCTTCAGTGAGCACACATATAAACATAGCCATGCTCTCAATATGGCCGCTTTGACTGACAAGTCAATTGACCCAATCAGAGTTTGTGTTGAATGAATAGCCCTGCTCTCTTCTTACAGACAGAAAATGGCAATAGATTGTTGACAATGTAGGGCAGGCAATGACATTAACATGTGGGTTTATACAGAGAGAGTAGGGATTAATGGGAAACTATGCATGCCTGCATGATGTGAAAAAGAAAAAATGAATACTCAAATTCCAATATTTAAAATTGAATATATATACCCATTGAACGAATTCCCGAATAATTCCTTAATAATAATAATAATTTGTTTGGGGTCAGCCTTAGCTATAAACTATAAAAATCCTCCAGTTGACAATTGCATGAGATCGGACATATATACTTATGCTGCATATATTTTTTGTAGAAGCACACATTGCCTGAAGCAAGCTCAAAAGTAAGCTGTAGACTGAAGTCTCCTGAGAACCTTTTGTTTACTGTGCTTGGCAGCATCTATAAAGTGTTGAATTATCTACCGCCCTCTGCTGGACTATGTACTATGCCGGTATTACCATGGCATGTATGGACAGGAGGTTCAAGAGGTAAATGTACCTGGATGTCTGAATAGAGAAAATCACTAGCTGTGCCTGTACGGTCATGCAGGTAATTTACCAGGAACAATGTGTGAAAAGGTCTTCAAAATGAATTGGCATAATCTTTCTTCCCTTGCCATTTTCTAGTGTTATTTGTGCATAGTCCACACTATTATGGAATATGTACGTTTGATAATATCAAATTGTGTTGATGTGGGTGCACCTCCTGTCTTTTTAAATAGCACTTGACGACAAGGGGGGCAAGGGTTGAAAAACTGAGAACCGATTTGACAAGACATCTCTGGTACCCCCGTGCAAAGTAGGTTTGGCGAGCAGTAGAGCCATACATACTGCATAGCCTAATGCTTAATCACAATGTGAGGTTATGGGTTAAATTCCCCAAAAAGACACACAGTCTGTCCCCTAAAAGTACCTGCTCTCTTGACGTAGGTTGCTCTAATTAAGAGCGGCATGACGTAGCAAGAGCATTTACAGAGCAGGGAGAGCGCTGATCAAAGCCTTGAGCTGTAAACTGGCTCATTACGCTCAGATGAGTCAGAGGTGGGTGATGTCATTTATTGACCAGTGGCCAGAGATCCCATCCAGCCATGTGTTCATATTAAGCATGGTAATACCAGGGCTTCCACTGGTGATGGAACTTCTGGAATATCGTGGGATTTTAAAGTCTATTCCAGACATGGAAAGTCAGGGAATTTGAGTTAAATCATGGAATATGATGTTTGCAGCGTGTTTAAATCTGAAAATGTTACTGGATGTGGTATTACATTTTGAGATTTCCCAACAAATCTTGGAACTAGTTGGTTAAATATTTTCATGAGTAGTACCTACTCTATATCATCACATTTTCACTTTATTGTTCCTGTGCTGGCTGTCCTTTTTACAAGGGCATCATTCTGGTGGCCTGTTTTTATATTCAATATACATATAGGTCATGGAATTCAGTTTTCAGTCAGTGAAAGTCAGCCCTCTCTGTTTTGAAGCTGCTTGGAAATTATAGTAAGACTCAGTTTTGTTTGTGTACAGTGGTATATTTATCCCACACCATAACGAATAATTTTCTTCCCAGCTCTCATGTGTAATTGCTCTAACTTTACAGATATTACAGGTACATTTGTGAATTATATAATGATATGATAGTTAGTTATAGAATTGATGGTTGGAGAATTTAAATGTAAATGAATTTCCAATAAATTCAGGGGAAGGTACACTCTTTAGTTTGTCTTCAGTTACTGCAGAGGTCTGCCCCTCCCCGTTGACATGCAGTGTCTGACATGGGATCAGAAGGGCCTGAAGAGGCACCTGCCAGGGACCTGTATGTCATTCATAACCACTCACATGTAAATGAGAGCCTAACTGGCAGGTGGAGCTGCTCTTGCAGGTCTCTGGTCCCTCATTGGTCCCTCTCTGGTCCCTCATTGGTCCCTCTCTGGTCCCTCTCTCTGGTCCCTCTCTGGTCCCTCTCTGGTCTCTCATTGGTCCCTCATTGGTCCCTCTCTGGTCTCTCTCTGGTCCCTCTCTGGTCCCTCTCTGGTCCCTCATTGGTCCCTCTCAGGTCCCTCTTTGTTCCCTCACTGGTCCCTCACTGGTCCCTCACTGGTCCCTCATTGGTCCCTTTCTGGTCCCTCAGGTGCACAGGAAGATCCGTGAGGACTCAGACATGGCCCAGGACTCCCTACAGTGTCTGGCCCAACTGTCCTCCTTGCACGGGCCCATCTTCCCTGATGAGAGTGCCCAGGTGTCGTACCTGGCCCACCTGGTGGAGGGCCTGCTCAGCATGATCAACGGGTTAGTGGCCTCCTTAACACCTTTTTAACACTTAATATACCTTGACAACCCAAGCTCAGAATAATAATTGGTGACAACCTTGTCTACAGTGGTTTTATGCTTAAATCATAGGAATTCAGATATACACATTTGAGCCCAAACATTATTTATTGATTCAGATATGCTCAGATTTCTCACACTTCCAGCACGCTGTTCGCTTACACTTTAATACATCCCAGACCTTGGACATGCGCCATTGTTGCATGATAACCAACGTCATTCTGTGAGTGTATACTGTATAATCATTGGTTCATCATGTCACTTTTGTTTTAGTACCTCTACAAATGTAGCTGCACAAGCCACTATTATGTGGTTTAGTTGTTTGTTGGGTTTCATATTATCTTCTTTTTGGTGATTTTTCTTCTTGCTGTGAAAGCATAATTGTCATAATTGCTCCCAAAATTCTTTACTGCTTATGTTTTGCTTTTAGCCTGTGTGTGCGCAAAACCCTCCTTTCACATCCAGATGATGGATCTATCTCTAATATGCTACAAATCAGCCTCCAGAGTATATAAAGGCTAGTATAGAGCGCTTGGCGCAGCCGAATGGTTCTGTTCAATCTCTGACAGGACGGGCCTACCTGCAAGCATCTTGTGTAAATGTCTAAACTAAAGGCTCACGACGATGTAGGGCGCAGAGCATATATAGACATAAACCATAGCGCAGATTCACCATGTCTCTATGCAACGAGGACTCTACACTACTGGGAGTTTGAAGAACAGACTCCTGCTAGCTAGCCCTGCTAAACAATTAAATAAATCAAATACTGTGTGGATCTCTTAGTTATACCAATATTGTGTTTGTGAACCGTCTGTGCCGATATAAAAGTATAATTAAAATGTTGTTTATTGTGTTTTTGCTGTCTGAACAACCAGGTTGTCTTTAAGTTAGCATCTCACTATAAACATTTAATTAACCCTTACATAAAAAAATGTCTTAATCAGAGGGTATACTAACCCTTAACATTAACCACAGAAAACAGTTACATTAGCTACATTAGTATGGCTTTGAAATTTTACTGCCGCTTCTGTCAATCACATACAGCTGGTTGTATCCCATTGGTTGCGCTTTGAAAGGTCAGCGGAATCGAGGTCCAAGTTGAATTAGTTTGAACATTGAGCGCAGCGCTAGGTGGCAACGCCACGGGTAGCAGTACCACATAGTGGGTGCCACCAGAGGAAAATAATGACACAGCCAGCGCAGATCTCTTTTGACGCTGTTCACCTGCACCTGTTGTTTAATACTGGGGATTGTACTAACTTTGAATGAAAGCATCTGCTAGATGTCCATATCTGTTTTGGTTATTCACTACCACTAAAAGGTTACGCTATTATAAAAATATGCAGGTTTTTTTATTTATTATTGTGCGTATGTGAAGATATTCAGGTTACAGAATGAGTAATCGACAGTTAACATGCTATTTGGACGAAGGGGTTTTTCTTTAAAGCAAACAGCATGGCGGTGAGTGTGTGTGTCGTGTTTCTCATTGAGACTCAGCCAGCGATAGAAAACCAGCAGGCACTTTTGACTCCCAAGGGCTCCATCTTTATTTATTTACATGAAATAATAGTTTGTTGAATCTTTTTGTGCATGTGCACTTCAGTATTTAGAGTATAGAGTCTAGTATCAACAAGCATGTGTAGTGAACTGGTGAGGCAAATGGCCTGGATTCTACTCCAAGGCCAAACAGCTTAAACAGCAGCTTGTCTCGTTGTTTTTTATCAACTTGAGCTCATCTAAAATATATTAAATGTAGGCCTTTACCTTTTGTATGAATGTACATGCTCCATTGTCTAGTCAGAGGTTGTGTATTTGTCTGTCAGCTGTGTGTGTTATAGTGTGCAATGAGAGTTGAAAAAGGCCCGGTGCTTTCAAACTTCCACACTAAGAGATCAGTAATGGGATAATATAATGACGAAGCTTCATTTGTGTGTGTGTGTGTGTGTGTTTATAGTGGAATTGGTCCTGATGTGAATAAAGGGACTGTAACACCCCCCCACGTTCACACACACACACACACACACCTTACTGTACATATACAAGCATAGTTTCAGTGACTTATTGTGAGTAGGGGTATCTCAGCTCTCTAACACTGGCTCCATCTGTAATCACCTATTCCTGGAGCTTTTTTCCAATTGCCTCATCGGAAAACCATGCAGGCAGGATGGCCAATCTGCTCTGATTTGAATAGCTCCGCTTGCAATCTAGCTATATCTGACAGGGCTAGGCTAGCTGAGCTAGACCTCTCGTACATTCGAGTTGGGGCTGTGGACACCTAAGTTCAAAGCCAGGTCACATTTAAAGTGTGTGGGGGCTGCCTAGTTCAGAATTTATGTTTCAGATTTTCCACTTTCGCCAGTGAATTATCAATTGGTGAATACAAGCTCTGCTGAAGCAATTCCCCAAGTATAATGGAAATACATGAGGCCCTGCGTCGTTCAGTTCAGAAGCACTTAAATACAATCTGTATTGTTGTAAAAGCTATAGATAATGCTTGTGCACTGGCTCTGGCCAATTTCCCCTATTTTTGAAACATCTTGCTGCTTGCTTTTCTCCCGTAGACGGCATTCTGGTCTTCATGTTTTTTTGTCCATTCTAACACAAATGCAGCCTTGACAGGCAAACCTCAAGGCTAAAACCAAGAGTAGACATTAATAACAGTTTATTTTTTTTAACAAATAAATATATTTAGTTCTGTCACATGTTATGTTCCAATGCTTTTACTCACCTAAAGTTTGTGTGGTCTAATAAAGGTAGTACGTTCTAAGTTGTTAAACACATCTAAAGTAGATGACAATGCTAGAAAATCAAAGCTAGTCTAAGTCTATTATCTAAGTCTATTATCTTCACTGTATTGCAAAAACCAAGGATTTAGCCTTTCTGTTCCAATACCTTTGTAGGGGACTGTATATTATGGCATCTTGTGGGTCCATCTTCCATCCCCCACTTTGACTAAGCTATATTTTAACATTTCAATAATGACCTAGTTTATGCTTGTTGTTTCCAGTATTGAGATTGAGGATTCGGAGGCCATGGGAATCTCCAACATAATCTCCAACATGATCACAATGTTCCCCCGGAGTATCCTGACAGCATTGCCTAGTGAACTCTTCACCTCTTTCATCAACTGCCTCATGCTGCTCACCTGCTCCTTTGGACGCAGTGCCGCCCTAGAGGAGGTGGTGAGTATTAACACAGTAGCTGCCATCCATTGCCTATTTTTTTCATTGAACAAATTGATGTCAATATTGGTTGACAGAAACTGAACTTGGAAATTTCAGTTGACATGCTGACCTTGGTGTGTTTTGGTAATGAGCTAACTGCCAGTATGGTCAAACTAGGCGTTAACCAATAAAACCATGGTTGAATGTGTTTCTCTTATAACCACTTTAGCAGTTGTTAAATGTATTTTTAATGTTGTATATAAATTGTCTTATTGTTTAAATGATTCTAATAAAATAGGTGCCAATCAAATGAGTTGTCTGTGGGTTAATTTGACTGAGTAGTTGACCTCCCCTGCCCCCCACCTTTCCTCAGCTGGATAAAGATGACATGGTTTACATGGAGGCCTATGACAAGCTGCTGGAGTCATGGCTGACTTTGGTGCAGGACAACGAACACTTCCCGCGCGGCTGCTTCATTCAGCCAGCCATCCAAGTCTTCAATTCCTACATCCAGTGTCACCTGGCCACACCTGATGGCACACGCAACCTGGTGAGGCTCACACACCGCGCGCATGCACGAACGCACACATCAGGAAGCCAATAATGGGAACAAACAACTTGGTTTATTATCTGCAGTTATTCAACCCAGCTGCAAATCCCACATCCAACACAAGAACGAATGTCATCGCTTACTGTGTAGAGTGAAATACTATTAATTAATATCGTGCTTGCAAATTACTATGGTTGCAAAACCACAAGGAAATTAAACTCGCGCAGCCAGATGTAAAAATGTAACATGGATATCAAATGCTACTCTTTTAGAGTTATCCATTGGGCAAAGCATGTCCAATATTGAACCTTGTTTTGGCTCTGTCCTTGTCCTGTCCTAGTGTGTTTTTGACAATTTCACTTCACTAATGTCAGGCTGAGATGCTGGGCGCCTGGAACCGACATTCAGCTCATGCTGGCTGAGCGATTACGGCTGCTAATTTCAGGTTGCTCATTGGCTCTGACCCTTGTCTATCAAAAGGTGGAACTTTAAGAACCCCCCTTTCTCATTAACCAGCACAAAATGAAAAAGAATGGGGATGGTTATCTAAACAGTAGTGGGAAGTGTTGAGGATCAAAGCTCATCTATTTCATATAAAATAGTTGTTTAAACATTCCCCTGCCAATATTACTGACCTCCCCTTATCTGACCACAACAAACACATTCTTTTTTCAAATATCTGCCCAGTCTCCTTTACTTTACTCTTCACACATATTTTTTATTTGTAATTTGTATGTGTAATGTAGTAGGTAGGTAGGTAGGTAACTTTATTAATACCCAAAGGTAGATTTGTTTTGCAGTGAAGAATCATCATCATCGCAG
>JAODUE010078546.1:0-12500 GCA_027564755.1 Amblyopsis hoosieri
ATAACATTACAAACTTGCTATTTAATTATTACAAAGTGTACAGCATCTGCACTATATCCCTTATCAAACCATTTATAAATTTTGCCATACTGATAACGGCGTTCGTGAACAGCATTATCGACACGCACACACTTTATCAAGAATTTGCTCTAAATAAAATAATCGCCTCTAAGGCAGAGGCGATTGCTCTATGACTACAGGGGAAGCCCAGCTTCCCCTTTAATAAAGTATAAAGTAAATAACATTACAAACTTGCTATTTAATTATTACAAAGTGTACAGCATCTGCACTATATCCCTTATCAAACCATTTATACATTTTGCCATACTGATAACGGCGTTCGTGAACAGCATTATCGACAAGACCAACGGAAGCATGGCTCCATAGACCGCTATTGAAGCTGAGCTTGAATGGGATCCTATGAGAGATTCAAGTGTGCACTATGGCAAAAATATCAACGTTAATTAGACAACAGTCTATTTACAGCATAGGAAAACACATCTCATAGTTTGTTGGACAGTAGGCTTTATTTAAATTTTGTCCCGCCTGGGGGCTCAGCCTATCTATTTGATGCTTTGATGCAGATTTCTCAATGAAATGAGGAAATCAGAGAGTGCTCGATACAGTAGGCTACTGAGACGGTGTTCTTATTTCGTATACTTGTTTACAATACATTTATACAGTAACTAGCAACATAATTTATCTGCTTTTTATTAAAAATGGCAGACAAAATGTTGCTTAACAGATTTATTAGAGAGGTCAGTTGACTAGGCCACATAGGCTACTTCAGGATAGGTGCCTTGTTAAATTAATACCCACCAGTAATTTAATTCAATAGCAACTATTTCAGGAACCACATTGTTCTTATTCAATCTGAGGTTCGACTATTGGCCGAACCCTCCGTTCCAGCACCTCAGAGTAGACTTTACCAGGGAGGCTGAGAAGTGTGATATCCCTATAATTGGCACACACTCTGTTTCCTTTTTGAACAGGGGAACCACCACCCCAGTCTGCCACTCCTTGGGCACTGTCCCAGACTTCCACGCAATGTTAAAGAGGCATGTCATCCAAGACATCCCCTCCACTCCCTGAGCTTCCAGCATTTATAAACGGATCGGTTTACAGCTTTGCCCCTCTCTTCACTCGAGTGTCCAAAACATGCGGCCTCAGATCAGATGATATGATCACAAAATCGATTATTGAACTTCGGCCAATGGGTGCTCTGGTACCGCGTACACTTATGAGCATCCTTATGTTCGAACATGGTGTTTGTTATAGAGAGTCCATGACTAGCACAGAAGTCTAACACAAACGCCCGCTCGGGTTTAGATCAGGGAGGCCATTCCTCCCAATCAAACACTTGTTAGTACATAGTCTGCACTTGTAAGCTAATTGTGAGCTAATAGCTAATATCGCCTAGCATTCTGCTATAGTTTATCATTTGTTGGAGTCAAATTAAGAGTTTTCCTTTGTTGGACTAATTTTTATTTTGTACACTAGTTGGAGCATTGAGTGAGGAAGCGGTTTTTACCAACCTGCCTGATGATTAATTTGGATGTGTGAAACGGGAATACTTAAGGCCAACAGCCACTGGTGACAGCATTCAGTGGTGTGTCAAGGAATGTAACGTTCAAACTGTAAAGACAAATTGATGGAGGAGCTCAGAAATCTGCAGATATTCAATGAATGTTCATGGCTTGACGCACAAGAAATAGAACTGCGTTCTAAATCTTGGCGTCAATGCGCGTCAGACGCTGCCAGTGGGCGTTGGCCTTTTGTGTGTCAGGGTCAGGGCAGTGTCATGTCAGTGTATTTTGTCTAATACGATGAATGGGAGCCATGAATAAATGGATTGACAATATCCAATGACACACTTGGCATTGTACATTAGAGTATTGGTAGCCCGGAACACGTGTCCGATACAAGCTCCCGTTTGCCACTCAGTGGCTAATTTAATTTTAATGGCATAGGTAATGGCTGCTACACCATTCTCTGTACATGCTGAACAAATATTCTGGTACTTCTACACAGCCCTGGCTCCGTAAATAGGAACACAAACAAAGTGGCGAACACCGCTCACAACAACAATGCCCTAGGCTTCACAATGCGCTTCGAATGTGTGAGGCGGAGCTTCTGAGGGAGTTGGTTTTTATTTGAAAGTTTATTTCAAAGTAAGTAAGCCTAAGCATTCTCGAGAATAACAGACGCTGCCTTCATTCTCCAAAACAGCTTGGAATTTTTCTGATATATTGTTAACTGTACTTGTAACCAAAGGGGAAAGTTCAGTCATGACACTTCTCTATACTGTGGCACTGCAGTGCTGGAATGAGCATCCTGGCAGCTGCCAGGAGCGTCATTGGCCAGCTTCAGGAACTACCTCAGTAGTCCCACAACAGCAATTGTCTGTCTCTATTATACGATGATCTGCCTATAGCAATTATTGTTGGCTTGTGTTAGAATGTAATGGTATGATGCTTAGTAACTAAGCTTGTGCTGATGATTGCTTTTGCCATTGTTATAATAGGCTGTATATATAGGCTACTTATGTTATATATTTAATTATAGCTAAGTAACTTTATGCAAGAATTGTATTATGTATATTATCTGATATTTTGCTGCTTTCTACTGTAATACATACAATACAACATACTGCATGTTTGAGAAATTAATTATATTGTGCTGATCAAAAACACATGTAAGCTTGCATACTTGCACAATCTGCCAAAATACAGATGTATAAAAAAATGAGAGATGTGGATGGTAGTTGTGTTTGCAACTGATTTGTGGCTACAACATTCTTTTTCCTCTTATCCATTCCTCGTTTTAAAGCATGAGTTAGTCTGCTGTCATGGTGTGTGTGTAATTACAGAGTGGTTGCAGCTGTATGTAGGCAGGGACTCACACAAATACATGCACATGCACACACAAACACTCACACACACGCACACACACCCACACACACACACACACACACGCACACACAAGCTGTACTTACAAGCCTTCCATCTTTGTGAGGGGGAAAAGTAAGCATTCTTCTGTTAATCACAGCTCTATGCTGGAGAAAGGTGTTGATTAAACACATCACGTTCTGGCTTCTTGTGAGCTCTCATGGTTGGGTATTTTCAGGTCAACCTGAATTCTAATGCTAATGGTATACTGTAATATAGTGTATCCATGCAGATTTGAAGATGGGGAAAAACAGTTTTTTGCCACAAGGGGCAGAGTTGAGTTAATCTTGCGTGTGCCACATTAACTGGTGACTGGTGTGACAGTTTATATAGTTTACTGCTGTTGGAGGCACATATACTGTATACACACACACACACGCACACACGCACACACGCACACACACACACACACACACATTGAATTTAGTACTGCATTTCCAATTAATGATTTATAGTTTGAAAATCCCTAAATGCATGTCTCATTTGAATATTTTCAAATACCTATGTGGATGGATAGGGCCTTTAAAATCTGTTAATGTTTAAATATCTTTATGGTATAGCCAAGGCAAATCTGTCATAGGGTAATCAGAATTGACCTTTCCCAAGACCCGCCCCTTTCACTTGTCCTACCTAGTTACTGTAACTAGGTAGGACAAAACACCATAGAAAGCTATTACAGCAACACAGAAAGTTGACGGAAGGTTCTGTCAGATTCACAAAATGCTCAACTGTTGGAGGACATGCAAAAAGGGGCAGGGCTTGGGAAAGGTCAATAAGAAATAGCAGGAGTCCAGCCAGTGGACTGTGGGATGTAGAGGTGCAGTAAGTGACGCTGGAGAAAGAATGGTAATATTTCAACTCATAAAAAACAAAACACTCCCTCAGAAGCTCCACCTCCTAACTTGCACACCATTGTAAAGGCTGGAATAGTGTTATGTGGTGCAGTATGCACCACTTTGTTTGAGTTCTCATTTACAGAGCTAGGGCTGTGTAGAAACAGCAGATTCCTTTTCAGTGCGCACACAGAATGAACAGCTAGCCGCCCGAGAGGAGATATTCTCTGAATAGATTTGCTCACCTAACCTTTAATGGGCGAGTAATAGGCAAGGATGTAAGATACTGTGCTGTTCTGTACTGCAACTGCCTTGTCTGTTCCTGAGCACGAGCCATGCGACCTGAAAACCCAGCCTCACAAACACACACACACACACACACACACACAAACCCACTTCCTGCCTGTGTTGCCGAAGCTCACTCGCCCTCTTGCTGTGTTACCATGTGACTGCTCTAATGAATGAATAGCTGTCAGCACGCGTGCACACGCACACACACACTCACATTTATACTCTGCTTGATCTCTCACTGCCGGTTAGTCGACATTTTGACGTTTGTGTGTATGTGTGTGTGTGTGTGTGTGAGCGCGTATGCACGAGAGAGAGGCGATAGAGAAAGCAAGTCAGCTCGTTTGTGCGTGAGTGTGTGTGTGTGCACGTGTGTGCATGTGTGTGTATGTAGAAAACACTTCTCATTCAGTAGCTAGGTACATCGGATATGTCACTCAACTAAAAAAAGAATCGTACATTCGGGTGTGGGTGGGTGGGAGAGTGGAGCTGGCTGAGAGAGATGAAGCAAAGTGAGAGAGAGGGGGGGGTGAGAGAGAGGGAGAGAGAAAGGAGAAGGAGAAAGAAGAGGGGAGGGATGGAGGTAGTTGGAGATGCAGAGTGAGAGAAAAAGAGAGAGAGAGAGCGCATTGCAACGGACAATTAGAAATGTGCTTAGAAATCTCCTCTACATTTATTATGAATGGAATAGGCCACTATAGGCCGTGTGTGTGTGTGTGTGTGTGTGTGTGTGTGTGTGTGTCTGTGGGAAGGGAGGGGGGGAGGGGGATATCTCTTTATATTAATCAATCTATATTTATCTCTGCCACTCATTTTCTGCCTTTAACCAGTAAGTTTTTTTTATTTAAAATAAAGCAATTTCATACATTTTTTGCATCCAGCCTGCCACCAAATGGACGCATGATGCTGAGGCAGAGAGGCATTGTATCTATTTTTGCTCATCTCTTTGGTGCGGCAGCTTGTCCCAGCTATTACGATACCCTGTCATTGTGTTTATTTTGCTGCTCTATTTGGTAGATCATGTGTGGGCAAGGCTCATCGCTGTCAACACCGTCACTTGTGTTACCTTTTCTTATAGCATGTCTAGCCTCTTAGCAAACATCTCCTCACTGGAATTGTAATTTCAAGATAAATGAATAAAAATTTGTATCTTTGTGTGTGTAAGAGGGTGTGTGGATCTTGTACGATCTCAC
This sequence comes from Amblyopsis hoosieri, assembly GCA_027564755.1. Lineage (NCBI taxonomy): Eukaryota > Metazoa > Chordata > Actinopteri > Percopsiformes > Amblyopsidae > Amblyopsis > Amblyopsis hoosieri. The sequence continues at coordinate 5,263 of JAODUE010078546.1, forward strand.
AATGGCTCGTTAGCTTAGCTTACTTTAACCCTAAAATATTAATTATTCATAATTGTTATTGTTTAATAACTCATAGTTCTGGGGCACCACCAAACTTTTAGTATAGTTTTAAATGTCCTTCAACGACAACAGTCAATTGACTATTCACGACTAGAGGCTGAGTAAAGCAAGTCACAAAGTCCTTCTGGCTATATATACGACAAAATGGCGAATACAGTGATACTGGAGACATAAACGTATAAAACACGCTTAAAACTTTAACTTTAACTTTAAAGATAGTAACTAGTTAACCTAACTTGGTAAATAAACAAAACAGCGATGGCCTAACGGCAAAGTTAGCATCTAATTCTTAATACGTCGTGCAGCGAGGTTGAACAATTTTTTTATTTATGGCGGCATTGACTTATGCCAACTGATGTAACATGACTATATATACACCTAGGCTTACTTGAGGAGCATTTTAACCTTAAGAACATTTAAAGCCTAACACTCGCCTGACACTCCTCTGCCTCTCACAGGAGGGGGCCTAAGAGCCTAGGACCCGTGAAGTCTGGGCTCTGCAGGAGTTGGGGCTTTGGGTACCCCCTGCTGGGGTACACCGTGCTGTGAGCATGTGGTCTGTCTTATGGGTTGAACAATTAGTTACTGACATAAACCATCCTGATTTCAAAATTCTAATATTGCATGTCCATTGGTCAGTCACTCCTGAGTATTTCAACACTAAACAAGACAGATTATACTTACACACTGAAACTGTTTCCATCGTCCACCAAAAGAGAGCAGACACTTCGTCTATATGGAACATATACACTCAACTCCATACCACTCCATAACACATTGTGTCTAGGCATATTGGGAACTGAATTGTTCATACAGAAAATGCATAGAGGCAAAAGCTATTTTTGTGCTGTTCCAAAGTCTTTCACACTTTGGAAACATATTCAGCACATATTTACATGTAGAAAATAAGATTTTTATAGTGGCCCCCAGTGTGTGCAACCTGTAAGGATTTAATTAATGAATGAAACAATTTAATTAACAATTAAATGTACAACTTCTAACTGCCATGCTTTATAAATTAGTCCTGGGCAAACTAGAACCAGTACATTTATTGAATCATTCTTGAATTCATCTTTTGTGCCTGGATCATGACGATGGTAGGCTAATAGCCCTCAGATAACAGCCACTGACTGACAACTATTAAAGTCTTTGCAATGTAAATCGTACCCAAAAAAAACAAAAGTGTACAAACGAATAATCATAGCTGGTCGATAAATCAGACAAGCATTTATTTTCTCTTGTTTTGTATCGCTAAGTGTCATATAGCGATGGTGATCTGAAGTGACCTACTTTCGTTTTCTCTATACCAAATGATTCAGAACATATTGCTTGTTGTAGGACCCAAAAGTCATGGGTTTTAGACTGCTCATTGTGCTTTTCATTGCAGTTAAAATTGAAACATACAAAATCTACTGAATTGGATGGGTTCAGTTCTGTAGCAGCCCAGAGATTTCGCCATTATTAATTAATTAATTAATTTATTCATTCATTCATACGTACATACATACGCACATGCATACATGCAAATTATAATGCACCAGGAGACAGCATCTACATGTGTGGCAAGAGCATTAGCTTAACATGTGGTCAGTTTTATGTTGACATATTACTGTAACTGCCAATTGCTATTATTGGAACTGGAACAGCATGATTTGAGACTGCTTGCTTCAATGTGTCGATACAAATCTGACTGTGTACTCAATAGTGCAGCGGTGGGAAGTGGCACAAAGGAAGTCCTGTGGTTTATGTATCGGGTTACTAAGGTAACAGACACACTGCTCTCTCCCTTGATGACACAGACAAAGTCTAAAGCTATTTCTGCAATTACTGATTTCTGGAAGTGAAAGAATATGAGTGCTTTTAAAACTATATACAGTGCAGACTCAGTGTCCACTACGCTGCCAATTTATCTTATTCAGCTTTTAACACCATTTTAGTAAGGTGAAGTGACTTATCTCCCTTAGATCTAACCACCATCACCCTAGAAAGTTCTATAGGTTGTGCAGATGACTCAGGTGTTGTGTGTTGTGTGCGTGTGTGTGTGTGTGTGTGTGTGTGTGTGTGGTAGACAGGTAGTACATGTTTCTTCTCACACGCGCACATTCACGCAAACACACACACACACACACACACACACACACACACACACACACACACACAGACACACACACACACAAACCTCAGATAAGGTATCTTCACTGTAACCAATTTTCGAAATCATGTCCATGTCATTATTTTGATCATTATTGTCACCTTGTATTCATGTCACATCACATCTTGTCTTTGATGTTTCACACAGTATGTAAAAAACGTGTCTGTATTGCCACCATTACAGTATTATCATTTAAACTCATGGACTCATGGGCACATAACTGGACAAGACACTGTAGACAACCATTCACATGCACAGACCCAGGGCAGTGTCTGCATTTAACCCATTGCATTGCATGTCCCAAACTGCAAAATACAATCTACAATGTGGTAATAATGAAAGCATTGTAGGTGGGTTTAGGCATAACATTTTAGGGGTTAGGTTCAAACCCTGCAGTTTGATTTGGAATCAAACACATATATATATTACAATACATACATTACATTTACAGTAATCCTGCTCTTTCCTCAATAATAATAATAATAATAATAATAATAATAATGTCTTCATGCTCTACATGCAGCCATTTTATGTTTCTATTTGAAGATGTGTCATGCAGTGAGATAACGCTGTGCTTTGAAACCCATGGAGTCCATTTCTTTGACTTTAGCGCCAACCCGTAAGAACCACGCCCTATTGATTCGGGTGCACTTTAGGTGTAACCCGACACTATTCCTTCCACTATCACCCCTACCCCTCCCTGTTCCTTCCCCCAGGACCCCTCGTTGATCCCATCTCAGCATCCAAAATACCATCCTCACTGTCTAGGATGTTGAGTCTGCCTGGAAATTATTGATCCTGGCAGGGAGCATCTGATTATGATGTGTTTAATGGCTCTCTGGATGGGGGTGTTATTGTTTTAAAGGCTTCGTCTGGTTTCTCTGGAGATGGCCTCGATGAGGTCAGCACAGGGCGATAGGAGAGAGAGGAGAGGAGGGAAATCCACAAGAAGAGAGAGAGAGAGAGAGACAGAGCGAGAGAGAGAGAGAGAGAGAGAGAGAGGGAGAGAGAGAGAGAGGAGAGAGAGGGGAGAGAGAGAGAGGGGAGAGAGAGGGAGAGAGAGAGGGGAGAGAGAGAGGGAGAGAGCATACAAGTGAATAGGACAGCTGACAGGGAAAAAGAGAAATATGAGGAGGAAGATGGAGAGAGAACGAGAGGAATACATTAGACAGGGCAGTATAATCAATACTTCATAGCATGACATCATCGTTTAACCGGACTGGCAGGACACTGGGGACCTTGCCAGTAACCGACAGCAACCGGACCCTGGCCGTAAATCATTAATGTCATCTGTCCGTCTCTCCATCCATTCATCCTACCCTCCATCCTTTAAGTGTGTTGTTTCATGCCAGGGCACCTTCAAGACAAACACAGTATTAGTCAACAACATATTTTAAATGCTGCTGTTGTTGGCTTAAACCATTTACGCATTCAACCAAACAATATTAGCCTGCCTACTACAAGGTATAATACTAGCCTCACAAGACCATCCTGATCGTGCAAGCTTCAGTTTAGTTTTGCCGTGAAAATCAGTCTGGAAAGCCAAGAAATGATTGCGACTGAATATGAGTAGAGGTTGATCTGACATCAGCATTGTACTGACAGATAGTTGGGCGTGGTTAGGTGTGTCGACAGCGGAAGCGACATGAAAACAACAGACAGTTCATCCAATCAACTGCCAAGTATTTTTTTAGTGGCTTACCCTTCGATGGAAGGCTTCCCACTACTACTAGTAATACTGTAAGAATGAAAAACGAATAATAATAATAATAATCATAATCATAATCATAATCATAACATGAATCTACTGGACCATTACCAATATCATTAGATGGTTGCAGACGCCTTGTGTCTTGAAAGTGTTTTATATATAGGCATGTAAACAAGCTTGACGTTGGATCTAATGACGTACATTGAAGGACTGAACATATTCTCACTTAGGCAAATGTTGACCAGGGGTTTGTAACACCAGCCCTATGCTAAACTGAGCACACCTATTAGATGGCAAACAGGAGACATCCTCTATGTCACCCAGCTGACCTCTAGACCAGACAGGATAAATTATTTGTAGACTACAAACACATACATAAGCACATCTACATCTATATACACACATGCAAATATTGTAAATAGACATACGGACAAAACTCAGAATGCACACAGACACAAACAAAATAAACAAGCGTAACAAAAAAGAGTAAAAAGAGTAACAACTATATTATTTCAGGTGTGTAAATATAGACTGACCTCATACAAGTTATTATTAGCATACAAAAACCCTGGTAACCCAACTCTGTCAACTATGGTTTCTTTAATAATGATGGGGGCCAAACTTTCCTGTTTGTCAGTTTAAACTTGGATCAGCAGAGGTAAAACACCTTGGACTGATATGAAAAATAATAAAGGTAGAGAGAGAGTCAGACAGAAAACCAAACCAGATAGGGACTAACAAATATTGGTCAATATTGAATACCAGTAAACTGACATATATTGATGGAGATATAGGAAAAGTACAGAGTTCATACACACAGACCAGCAGGCTGTCAGACTAAGACATAAATAGCCAGGTAGACAGATACAGAATTATCAGTAACAAAATAAAGGTGCTTTTATTGTCACATACACATTGCAAAATTCATCCTCTGCATTTAACATCCCTCAAAAGGAGCAGTGCGCAGCCACTGTGCAGCACCCAGGGACCAACTTCAGATTAGAGCCAGTGTCACTGGTCAGACAGCACTGGCTGGAGGGTGAACCTAACATGTTTTTTAGATATTGGGGGAAACCGGAGCACCGGGAGGAAACCCACGCAGACACAGGGAGAACATGCATACTCCACACAAAATGGCCGGGACCTTCTTGCTGTGAGGCCACATTGCTATCCACTGGGCCACTGTTGTCTTTTCTTATTTTATTTATTTATTTATTTTGTATTTAATTTCTTCTTTTGAAGGTAAAGGTATAGTCTAGGGAGTAACATACTACACCACTAACAAGCCTAAACTATATGTTTACAATATATGCATGCCACATTGCTATTACAGTAATATATGTAGATAACACCCTAATATAACCAAGCAATAAATCCACTTTGGCCACTGGGGGCAGGCGTTTTCCCAGGATGTCAGGACTTCCACAGTTGCTAGACTGGTATGGTGAAAAGCCTTTAGTAACCCCTTTATGGCAATGATAGGCTTGCAGAGAGCCAAGGTGCCTCTAGGTTAATCCTAACATCAGTGCGTGTGCGCTCAAACACACACAGAGGCAAGAATGTGCATGTATATATGTACACACAAAAACACACAATCCTCAGCACTGACTAATGCTATGTCCCGGTTGCTATAGTGACGCGATGACAGAATGCTGAGCTCAGTTCCTGTTTATACACACACAAACGCACGTATGTGTGTGTGTGTGTGTGTGTGTGTGTGTTTCGTCACACCACCCTCTTAGGGATTGTGGTGAGTGTTGATTAGTGAGCATTTCAACACTGTGGCGTAGGAAGTGTGTATGGATATAGTTGTTGCATGCCTGCATCTGTGTGTGTATGTGTGTGTGTGTGTGTCTATTAGTGTATGTGAGGGTATATACTGTATGTGTACGTGCGTGTTAGCGTGTAATGTGTGTGTGTGTGTGTGTTTGTGTGTGTGCGTGTATATAGAGTGAGTGTGAGAGAGAGAGGAGAGAGAGAGAGAGAGAGAGAAAGAGATAGAGTGTGTGTATGTGAGAGAGAGAAAGAGAGAGAGAAGAGAGAGAGTGTGTGTGTATGTGAGAGAGAGAAAGAGAGAGAGAAGAGAGAGTGTGTGTGTATGTGTAAGAGAGAGAGAGAGAGAGAGAGAGAGAGAGAGAGAGAGAGAGAGAGATTATTGTTAACCAAACATTTTTTTTTTTAACAGGGAGATTATTGTTCAAATAATTAGGTCTGTCTGGGGCAAGTGATCTATAGGTCAGTCTTCCTGCTATCAGATAGCACCGTGCACACACACACAGACACACACATGCACGCACGCACACAGACACAGCCTAGTGCCATCTGTCCCTAGCCGTCGATGTTAGCATGCTAAGTTGTTAGCATGCTAAGAGGAGAAATGTGGATCAGAAAATGGGAACAGCATGTTTAACCAGAAAAAGTGACCGGGTGCTTTAACACACACACACACACACACACACACACACACACACACACACACGCACACACACACAGACACAGACACACACACACACACACACACACACACAGTGGAACAAGCTGTTCAGACATGAACCACCAAACTGTTTCATTCTCGCTTTGTCTGTTTTCAGATGTTCTTACCGTCGTCTGTCATTCTCTCTCTCTTTTTAAATTTCTCTCTCTCTCTCTCTCTCTCCCTCTCTCTCTCTGTCTCTCTCTCTGCTTTCTGGGGGATGCGTTCAGGAGCGGTGGGCATTGAAACAGAGAGCGCTCAACGCCAGGCCGCACAAACGCAGACATAAACACACTGAGTAATGACAGTTGGGCTTGGAAAAACTATGTGCGTACGTGTGTGTGTACGCGCCTGTGCGTGAGTACATGTGTGTGTGTGTGTGTGTGCGTACGTGTCTGTGCGCGCCTGTGCGTGAGCACGTGTGTGTGCGTACGTGTGTCTGTGCGTATGTGTGTGCATTTTCTCTAAGTAGCTCCATCTGGGTGGAGGTGGCACCAGAGATGTTTATCAGAGGCCTTAGCCCATCAACTTATTGTCAACAGTTCAAGAGTCTGTCAGCAGCCACACTGTGTGTGTGTGTGTGTGTGTGTGTGTGTGTGTGTGTGTGTGTGTCTGCGTGTGTTTGTGTGTGCGTGTGTTTGTATGCACATGTGTGCGTACGCGTGTCTATGTGCACGTGTGCATTTACTCTATGTCTGAGAGACCAAGCACGTGCACGTGAGAGATTTTGACGGGTCACATTTTGAGAAGGGGAAAGAAGGGATCTGGTCAGTGTTCCAACATTCCACACACACTTTCCCTAAACGCCAAGCCAACACGAACCTGGTCGAGGCACAAGAAGC
>JAODUE010078557.1:0-36944 GCA_027564755.1 Amblyopsis hoosieri
CACGTCCCCAGAGCCAGCTTCTGCTGCCTGGGTCTGGTCCGTCGAGGCCCCTGACTTTCACTGCCACCCATGTGGCAGCGCACCCGACCTCCACGGTTCCAGTTGATACTATGCTTAACAATTTTGGATTGGGCTAAAATTCAAAAACAAAGTAAAAATAAACCATATTTTCTTTGCCAACTCATACAGGCAAATCCTTATGTGTATCCTCGAGCCATTTGTTAGCCCATGTAATCACTAGCGAGACATTTACCTCTAGAAACTCACCAATTAGCGCTTGTCTGCATTTAACCAGATTGTGTAAAAAATATTTTCTCCTGGTAAAAATTATTCTTTGAGGTCACGTTCCCCAGGTGGCTATGTCTGGATGTTTTTCATGCTTAATACAGAGGCGGTTCTACCCATACACAGAATCTAAATACAGAATTTCCATTTTACTGACCCTGTAAAAGTGGTTGTGAGATATGGCCCTATAAAATGTATATAGCAAGACTTTGTGTGATCTCTTTGACTGGTTACTGAATGTAATGATCTTAGAATTTTGCTTCCTCAGTGGGTTTATCAATTATGGCTGCAGAAGGTTGATTTCTGTCTATACCATGGTCTTTACCTACTGTTTAAAGCTTGACTTATAACTTTAAATACATAATATTCTTCTGACTACTGGCTTTTAGACTTTTATTACAATAGAGGAAAAATTATAATTGTATTAATTTTCTTTAATTTAACCAAAATAAGACTCAGAATAAGGCTTCTAAACTCCATGCCTGGCTCAAGAGCCACATCCTCAGGCCTTCCAAGCCCAATATGACAGACCCTACAGCACTCTGATGGGAGGTGAGATGATGAAGCCCTACCTTGTTTCATGATAGAGGAGGTGTGGATTCTGGAATACTGACTCGAAATTCCGACATCAACACAAAAACTGAGAGATGCAGATCTATCATGAACAAAGGTATATGAGCATACAGTATGTGCCTGGCTGCATGCAGTGTGCACTTACAGGTATTGTATTTGATTTGACAAGAAGCCACTTCATTTAATTTGAAAAGTATTTTCAGTTTATATTGTAGTCTCCTGCAGCCCTATCCAGGCTTAAACTGAACACATCTATTAATTGAATTATCAGTACTAGTTAACAATTTTACCACATTAAGTAGCAGACAGAAATAAATAAAAAAAATAACTGACCAGCCAAGTATTTAAAAGAACAAAATGTTCATGCTCAGGCTAAATTTTACAGCACTTTAATTCATGCAGCTGGATTGTGTGTGTCATAGACTTCATACCATAGACCAGAAATATGTCTCACCCTACCCTGGTTTCCCCTCTTCTCCTACTCCACTATTTCTCACTGAAACAAAGTTGTTTTTTATGCTTCTCATTCTTGGCACATGCATAGGATATTTTATCTATCATAAGCAGGCATGACTAAATGTGTACGCCTCTATGTGAAAGCTGTGTACATAGTGTGATTTATACACACTATGTAAACAAGTGATTTATCAGGCTTTGCAGCCACAAAAACTGCTGGTCAGACAGAATATTGGCTTACATGTTAACATGTTGGTTTATGGAAATAGGAATATTGCAATGATCATGTGCTGGTAATGAGAGTTACAGTAAGTGACCGAGTTGCTATAGTAGTGCAGGCTGTATCTTTGGTAAACCCTATTGTATACTGTAAAAACGATTGCATTTTGAATTTGTCTTTAGGCACACAGCTATTGCTTTTTATGCTCTCTTGACAGGTTTACAGAGTCAAGTGGTGGATTATGGCTAAATCAACCATTCTTAAAGGTGATGCTCCACAAACTGACAATGAGGCTGGAAAAAAAAATATAGCAGAAAATTAACAAACCAAAAGCCAACCCCTCATCCTCTGCTCCCTCCCTCTGGAGCCCCTCGGCCTGCCATGGTGAAGCCCATTGACAAACCTGTTCTAGATGTGATGTGTGGCACACCTTCAATGACAATTGCAGTCAAGAAATGACACTACATTTAATAGCTCTTAACGACATTTAACAGTAATGCGTCTTAAGCATTTCTGCACCTCGCTGGTTTCAACATTAAGATGTACTCTAAACATAAAACCTGTTATGAAATTAGATAATATTACACTCAATATCCATTTTCTTCAAATCTGAAATGTGTGGGGGAAAAAAACTCACAATAGAATTGATTACAGACCTAGTAGACATAGTAGATTTGTCAGAGATCTCAACACATGTCTTTAAGGAGGATAGCTTTGTGGAGTTGAACTCCTCATTACAGCAGAAAGAAGGAAGCCTGTTCCTTCCTGCGATGTCTTTTTCCTGGGACATATTTGGGTGCTGTCTTATTTTGTACAGTATAGATGAGCATCGCAGTTTGAAAGGAGTCGTACAAATGGTTTGTTGTTAAAAGTAGAAAGAAATGTAGGATCACTTTTTTTAAATGCACCCAACAATGTTTCACACGGTTACATGTATTGACTGACTGATGGATTGAATTAAATTAATAAAACATTTTAAAAATTATTTAAGTTTGTAGAGCAACTGCTGAATATTTATTTTTATTTGATATTTTCTTTAGCTGCATCAGGAGTCCAGTTGATGTGCACATTCGCCTTGTTAAAACTCGTTAAAATCGCCCATTGGGGTATAGTATCAATATGCAGTAATAAAGTACATATATAATGCTTTATGAAGTCCTAGTATGATGAGGTAATGATGACAGTTTCCTCTGTGAAAGTTAGCCTGATCGCCTTACAGACTAGCACTGTTTTCCTACACTCTGAGGCTTTCCTTTCATCTAACCAAATCTCCTGTAAAAACAAAACTATCCTTCTTTACTTCTTCTCTTTGCTGTTATTCATTCATTATCATCACCACCACCACAGTACAACGGCCCAGAAACAACACTGTCTTGTTGTTTAACTGAATGGGCAAAATCATTGTATGGAAAACCACAATTGAGACATTGTGTAGTTTTAACAACATGTAAAGTAAATACATGTATACTTTCTTATCAGATAGCTACAGTACAGTAGAACATGCAGACACAAGGACACAAATAGAAACTGAATTGTTTTCACACATACACGTACACTTTGGAAAGAACAGAGAGCTCCATTCAGGGGCTTTAAACGAGCACTTATTTGACTTCTGCTCTTTTCTCTACAGCACTTTAGGTAATGGAACAAATGGGAATATCACATGTTTAGCAAACTCATAAATATTCCAGTCAGTGGAAGTTAAAATCCATCGTTCCCCAAACATGAACCTCAAAACCAAAACTGAATAAATATACAAATGCTCAACTATCCGTGGAGCTACTGGCATAAAGATTAATTAGTACGCACACATATATTCACTATTTCACCTTAGTTTACTTGACAGTAACTGCTTGCTTGCGTGAGCAATTTTGTTACAAATCGCAGGGCAATCGCAAGTGGCCTACATTCCAACGTTTATAGAAGGGAATTCTGTTTTTTCCAATACAAGTCTGGAAACTGTCACTCTGCATATAGGACTGGCTTCTGTCTTTGGAAATAAACTCATGTTAGAGGTTTATCAACAGAGATTGAGATATTAAACACCAATCATTTGTCCATTGCAAGCAGCCATTTCATGATTGTCATGACAACCATTTGAAAAAAGCATTGCTGAATTTGACATTAAATCAAATTAATCCAGATAAAGTAGCATAATTGATCCAGGCCCAGAACAACCAAGAAACACTATTATTGGTTGGCATCCATTCATAATGCAACACACAGGTCAAATTAACTGACAACATTAGTGATACTGGATGGGAATAGGATTAAGTCAACAGAAGATAGAGGTTTGCACTGTTAAAATGTGCACTTTTGCTGCTAGTTGCTGTGTAATTGTTACCAGCTGTTGTTTTCAAGACAAATGTAATTTGCACTTTTACTATAATGTGAATGTACAACAGTTGACATTTCAAGAGAGGTGAAAGCAATTTGCTGTGTGATCGTCCATCTAAAATGTATACTGAAATGTTGGGGCAATGTTTACGGTTTTGTTTTATATGCATTATTATGTATTTCACTTTCAGAAAACTCCAAAATAATCCTAAACAACATTATTTATGTTCTTTAAATCACTTGACATTTTTTATTATTCCCTCTCTGACTTGTTTTAGCGCTCAGCTTTGCAGGAAGGTGCAAACCATCACAAACCAAATGGAAGGCATGAATTGATTGTTTCAGAAGACCTTTTCACATAATGTTTTAATTTTAGTTTACCATAGACAATAACAACTTGTATTTTTATAAAGTAGATGCTACAAAAACATAAATTTACTTAATTCTTACATAATATCATAATGTATAACATTACTGGAGATCCTTGTGTACAACACAGTAGAAAATAATATGCTTCAATTGATTGTCCTCTGTACTATATACTGTGTATACTTTCACAGTCTTTTCTTGTATAACATTAACAAATGATAAGACATCTGGTATATTTCTGTTATGAATATATTGTTGTGTACTATGACATGCATAAATCATTCCAGTGTGAAACCACAATGCATATATTTGTTAATCTTTTGTGACTGAGAATCACTAGATAACTAAATATTGTTGTAATTCATTATCAGTTGTAACAACACACCATTTGAATATATAAATATTTCACAAATGTCGGCAGGCAGTCATAACCCCATTGGTAGTCTTTCATTTTCTTAATTCACACTTTCTAGAAGTTTTCTTTTTTTCTCTGTCTCTGTTTGCTGTAATGGTATCCACCTTCACAGCAGTGCCTGGTCAAAGCCATCACTGTCAACTTACCACATCGCAATGGCTCCCTTGCTCCCTAACCTACATTTGAAAAGCACATAATGTGAACCAGATATGAGTTTCCAGACAGCCGGGGGTAAACCCAATGTTACACTAAGAATAACATCTCTCTAGTTCCAGGTGGTTATGTTTCCTTGGTTTATTTTCTGTGAAGTCTGCCATTCCCCTCCAATCTCTGCCATTCTGTTACTAATCCAGGTCTGTGAGTCTGTGCTTAATAATAGTTCAGGTTTAGTTTTCCCAAATTCACGTGGGAAAAGACAGAGAGCAGAGGTGACCATGTAAGTTGACAGTTTACATTCTAATAAAGCAGTCATGCCTTTCTCTCACTGCACAGACACATATGTGCCTTTTGAGTCTGTACCCAAGTAGTTCTTGGCCAGACACCTGTATGTGCCAGAATCTGAGGCTTTAGGTCTTTGGATGACAAGTGTGCCCTGAGGGTGAAGCAACTCGCTGCCCATAGGTCGTCCCTGCCCAGCTGTAGACAGGACTGAGTGATCAGGCAACTCCCATGAGATATCTGGCTTGGGCATCCCAATAGCAGCACAGTTAAGCTGGATAGGTACCCCTGCCATTGCCCTAACACTGGGAGGTGGCCCAGTTGTAATCCTGGGAGTGTAGGCGATGATGATGACAGGGACGATGAGAGTAGCCTCTCCAGCATCATTTTGTGCATTGCAGATATAGTTTCCTCTGTCATGGTAGGTGGTGCCTTGGACAACTAGAGTCCCATTATCTAGAAAATGGTAGCGCCCATAGACCTGGGGTCGGGTAAGGGTATGGTGGACCCCTGGAATGGTCCAGGAGATCCTAGGTCTGGGACTGCCATCGGTCAGGCAATGAAGAAACAAAGGTTCCCCAGAAACACTGCGTATGACTCCCCTAGGCCTTGTGAGAATGTACGGTTTGTGTCCTACCTCCAAGATGATTGCCTTCTCTATGTAACCCATGAAGTTCTTAGCAGCACAGCGATACTTCCCACTATCCTCTTTGGCTGGGTTGTAGATAACTAAAGTACCATCGTTGCCTAAGTGATGACGGGAGCCACGGTAAGGCCCACCAACCAAACGGGTCCCATTGGGTAAGGTCCAGAGCAGCTCTGGTGTTGGGTGGCCACTGGCAGAGCAGTTCAGAACCACAGCCTTCCCCAACCGAGACACAATGCGCTCATTAAAGGGGTTCTTGAAGATGGGCCGCTGTGCCTTACTGATCACCTCTAGTTGGATGACCATCACCGCCTCTCCTTCGTCATTCCTTGCCATGCAAATAAACTCTGCCGTGTCCGTCGGCCGCACATTCCGAATCTCTAATGTCCCATTGTGGTGGATGTTTATTCTGCTGCCAAAATATGGTGCTGTGAGGAAGATGTTATCAGGCATGATCCAGGTGACAGTGGGAGGTGGATCTCCCTCTGCTTTGCAGTCTATAAGCGTCCTGGTGTATTTAGCAGCTGAGTATTTGACCACAGTCCTGTTCTGTCGATAGCCATTGATCACAGGTGGGTTCCCATCTATACTCAATTCATACACATTGCTGCTCTCCCCAGCAGGGTTGCGAGCCACGCACATGTACATTCCTGCATCAACAAGCTTCACATCCCTGATCTCCAGAGAGCCGTTGACATGCATCAGATAGCGCTCATTTGAAGCTGCGATTAAGTCATTGGTCGGCAACATCCAAAGAATCTTGGGTTTGGGCTCTCCAACTGCTTCACAATCGAAGCGTATGTTCCCTCCAGGCTTCACTTTGGCATAGGTCTGGGCGGGTGGGCGTACCCTGGGAGCAGCAGTTACCACTGTGATATGTACATGCATTTCATCCTTGCCCAGTCGGTTCTCAGCATAGCAGGTGTAGTCCCCTTCTTCTGACATTCCAACCTAAACAAATTGATCATTGATATTTGATAATTAAAATGATTTCAATCCATGTAGGAAGACATGTTGTATACTGTACATGCATACTGTATCTAGAAGCTAAAACATACCTGATTAACATAAAGTGTTCCATTGTCAAACAATGTGTAGCGTCGAGTTCGTCGTCCCCCACGGCCACTGCTGCTGTCAGCCTGCAGAGCACTGTTGACCACTGTGCCATCTGGTAGACCCCATGAGATCTCTGGCTCCGGGGCACCAGAGGCCTTACAGTCTACCTTCAAGTCATTTCCAAGAGGCACTTGCTTCTTGCCATAGAACTTGGGCTCAATCCTGGCGGGCTTCATAGACACACTGACCTTCATGAGCTGAAGGTCATCACCAATACTGCTGCGTGCCACACAGAGATAGTCTCCAGCATCCTTGTCACTCACAGAGTTAATGATGAGAGTGCCGTTATCCAGGACCTGGATTCTGCTACCCATCCTGGACAGAGAGAGGGAGGGAGAGATATATATAACACACATGATTAGCAGAGACAATTATGATGAGCCATCTACTAACGATGCCAATATATATACACCAGTACACAAGTGCTGTGTTGCTTGCAGATGTGTTTCGTAACCACTGCATTTCTCCCTTTTTGATCCATACAAAGATTCATGGCAAAATGTCAAACTAATTATATACAGCAATATGAGGCCATTGTCTAATAGTCAGGGCTCTCATTGTGCTCTCATGTTCTCTCCAGGGTTTAATTTCAATCCATTTATTAGCTATTCATGCTTAAATCATGTAATAGTATAATCCTGATGTTTTAATGTAAACACACATTCATTTAATAAAAATACAAAGCACAATTCTGAGATTATTACCTGACTCCATCTTAATTTGCCATAGCATGTATGTATGTTTTTTCTTTTGAATTGACTTGGATTTCATGTCATCTGGAAACCATATGAACAGGGAACATCCTATCCCATTCTCTTAATTCAGCACAATTTTTCAGCTGATATCTCCAACTCCATTATTCACTAGTCTCACTTGTGAGACTAGTGATTGATACAGTCTTTATCTACGCTCTATGGCAAGTAATAATATATATAGTTATGGGTGCCACTTTATGCATTTTAAGGACTTTCATAATCCATCCATCCATCCATCCATCGTCATCCGCTTATCCGGAGTCGGGTCGCGGGAGTAGCAGCTTCAGCAGGGGTTGGGGACCCCAAACCTCCCTTTCCCGAGCCACATTGGAAAGCTCTGACTGGGGGATCCCAAGGCGTTCCCACTGGAACACCTCCCAAGGGAGGCGCCCAGGGGGCATTTCATAATCTAGAAATAAAAAGTTCCAAAACTCCCTCCATCTTCCTGTTGCACATGATCAATTTCCAGCCTATGATATACATTGAATTGAAGGCTAGAAAGCTACAGTAAAACATGATTTCCTCAAAATCAGTCCAAATGGACTTAGTGAGTTTAGGAGATGTTCTCCTCGTTTAGGTTTCTCTTTTAACCAATACGCTATCCATTATCTGTTGAAATAGCTGGAGTGTGTTATTATTCAATTTCTTCTCCAGTGTCTTCTATGGACTGTATTACTATGTGTGTTTGTGAATATTTACCTGTGCCATTGGTCCACCACAGCTTTAGAGGGCAGCCTCCAAATAATTCTGGGTTTGGGGTCCCCGGTTGCTGAACAGTTCAGTGTAAGCTGGTCCCCAAAGGACAGTTCTGTCCAATGCTGGGTTGTCTCCACTATTATAGGCGCAGACTCCTGCTTAATCACGGTGAGGGTCACCACTCTTCGCTCTGAACCTGTAGAGCTAGTAGCGATGCATTCGTATTTTCCACTGTCTGTCAGAGTCGCATAATTAAGGTACAGCGTTCCATTCTCATACACCGACACCCTGCGGTCAACAGAAGGCCTGTTTGGTTGCACCACTGACCCATTATACAAGACCCAGTGAATACTAGGCAGAGGGTAGCCCTGGCCAGTGCAAGGCAGCCACAGGCTCTGCCTTGTACTGGCCTTTACCTGCTGACGTTTCTCCTCCAGGATGCCAGGGGGATCTGCCACTACTTGCAGACGGACTGTAGCGGTGTCAGCTCCAGCTGGGTTACTGGCAATACATTTGTAATGACCTCTGTCATACACAGACACCTGCTCAATTACCAAGGTCCCCTCAGAGGTCACTGATACCCTTCCCTGGTCTGTTTTATGAACCCTAATCTGGGTACGATTGGCCAGGATCCAGGATATCATAGGCGTCGGTCTTCCCTCTGCATTACATTTCATCTCCACTGTTGTCCCCACATGGGAGGTAATCTCACGCATCTTTGGCTCCAGGATGCGAGAGGGGTAGGTAACTACAGATAGGGTCACCAGTAACTTGTCTGAGCCCTGGTTATTCTCAGCAAGACAAAGGTACTGGCCACGGTCCTTAATGTTGGCATTCTGGATGGAGAGCGTGCCATTGCTGAACACTTCAAACCGGCCCATCTTCCCTTTAATGGTGACTGTGTTTCCTGCAAGAAAGATATATTTGTATTCACAGACACTAAAAGAAGCTATCAGGCAATACAATCAGAAAGGACAAAGAGGACTTGTTTAATTTATATGAACTTTCCATCATATCATAAAAAACACATAATAAAAACAGCATGACATAATGTACCTGTGCTGGTGGAGAAGCGCCTCCAACTGATCGTCGGCTGAGGGTTTCCAGCAGCCTCACATGGCAAGAAAGCATCCGAGCTGGATAGCACATTGAAACTGGCTGCATTACCCCCAACTATCCTGGGCTTTCTATGCATGTCCTTGACAGAGGGCTCAAACCAAACTATACCGGCTGTTGTGGCCTCATGGCCAGTTACAAGATATTTGGCATTGTCTATATCTTTGCTGTTGTATGGAGGTGGAGTATTGGTGTATATTTGCCCAGCTGTGGAAATAGTCAGTGTATCAAAGCTGAGGGGGCTCTCTGTACTGGCCATTGCTCTGTTACTGGATACAATAGGTTGTACTCTCCTAATTTTGGGTCTCTGGGTAGTGGAAACACTGTTCCTTCCGGTTTGGTTTATGATGTTGCTCTGGACTCTTCTCTTAGGTGTGGTGTAAGACCATTCTGTAGTAGGTGGCCTGAATGTCGTAGCAGGCACAACTGTGGTAGATGTGAAACGAGGTATTTTGGTTGTAGAATAGTCTTCTGAATGATGATAGGTGAACTCCTTCCTGTCATCTTCTACATGTGTTTCTGTTTGTTTCTCTGAGTCCAAAGCAGTGGAAACAGACCTGTCTTCCTCCCCGTATGGAATGTGCAGTTGCCTGGAGATAGAGCCAATTCTGTGGGTTGGTGTGATTAACTCTGTGGTGCTTTTCATTATGGTCTCTGTGGTTGCAGTTTTAGGTGATACAGTAGTTGTAGTTTTTCTGAAGGGTTTTCTACTGATAGAGGGCCTTTTTCTCCTGCCCAGTCGTCCTCGTTTTCCTCCCGGCCTCTGCTTTATCTTCAGTCGCCCGGAGTATCCTCCAGATCCAGATGATGAGTTCTCATCAGGGTTTGTTCTTGAGGGTGGTTTAACTGTAGGTGGAGAAGCGATGGTCCAGGTTTCTGGTGGAGTGTCAGCAGTGGTGGAAAATGTAGAGTAGGACGAGGTAGTAGTGGTTTGATGGTATAAGCCACGTTGGGGTGTAGTAAGTTCAAATTCAGCAGAGAAGACATCTCCAATGTCATCATCTGTTGAGCTCTCTGTGCTCTCTCTGTATTTAAAAATGGACACAGCCTCAGGCTCAACTAGAGTAGAAGATGTCAGAGGGGAAGATGTACTTGGTGTGGTCGTGGTAGGTTCAACTGTACTTAAGGTCTGTGCAGTGGTTAAAGCTTTGCGTAGCTTCTCTAGTATCTCTTTATGCCTGTCTTTACCTCCAAAGAGTCTGTTCCATGGGATTCTTCCCCTAATTACTTTAGAACTTGTGGTTGTAGTAATAGTTGAGGGAAACATTTTTTCAGTTACAATCACATATGGATCAGTGGTTGGGTCAACCTCAGGGGAATCAGCAGAGGTGATGAAGCCATTGGACACCTTGGGTGTGGATGGGGTATAGATGGTGGGGACCTTTGACATGACATATTGTTTTGTAGTGGCTGCAGTGTTTAGTGTAGAGCCAGGACCTTCTGTTCTGAGGGATGGACTAGGGGACGTGTTTGTGACAGCCTTCAGGTGACTGGTGGTACTCTCTTTGCGGTTTGCATCACAATCTGTTTAGATAGATAGATAGATAGATAGATAGATAGATAGATAGATACATAGATTTAGTTTTAGTTTAATTTAGTTACATACATTTTCATGGTAATTTGAAAACAAGAACCAATAACATCATGGCTGTTTACCTGTGGTCAGTTCGACAGTATATGGAACTGTTGCATTGCCCTTCCTCCTCAGTGTTGGTTGTTTTAGTTTAGTTATAATGGACTGAATGTCTGTGATTCTGTTGGGTTTGATTATCCGCCTGCGTCCTTGGAAGAGCCTGTTTCGCCCCTGCCCTCTGCCTTTCATGGGTGGAATTATGTGAATCTGCTGGTGTGAGATAATGGTGGATCCAGCAGGAAATCGTGGAGACTTGATCCTTTGGGTGGTGTGGAATGTGATCTCATCTTGATCTCTCTCTGTGGTGGTGATTGCTGTAAATGTTGTCTGATGTTCAGGGTCATTGGACCCATGAATATTTACATTCATAGGTCCTTGTCCATCCATCATTGGAGTAATATTGGCGTCTGTGACCAAGGGAACCTCTGCCCTGGTTGAGGACTCTGGTTTTGCAGGTGGTTCCCCAGAGAAATGGAGCTCTATGTTTTCAGAATTGTCTGTCACAGTGAGGCGCAGAGTGACGGGGTGCGTATTTGTGGGTGTATTGGTTGCCCTCTCAAGAGCATTGAAATCCTTGAGCTCTGTAACCCTTGGCTTGGTTGTATCGTCTACCAGTGTGACATATGGTGAGACTGCATCACTTGGAATTTCACTTTCTCTTTCCATACTATACTTGACAGTCTGTTTGTTTGTAAATGGCTCTGTTGTTAGGGTGTCTGTGCTTTGTGTGACCACAGTGTCACCTACCGGAATGTCTTCTAGGATCTCTTTCAATTCCATGACACCTTTACTTGTGGTTGTCACAACGTTATGCATTAGATTCTGTGTGGATTCCATGGATTCCATTCCATTCGTACTATTATTGTTAATTAACAACATAGTTATGGTACTTTGACTTTGTTGTGGATTATCTGTAATTGTAACTGTTCCTGCCAAAATAGCAACTTCATTATGATGCACACTAGAACCTATTTCATCATCTCCAGAAAGACCAGTGTCTAAATCCTGATATATAATTTTCTCTCTCCCATTGACAATGCCTAATTTTGAACCGCTTTGGGCTTTTTTCATTAGTTCAGCAAATTTTTGTGGATCTACTTTCTTTTTTGTTTGATCAAACACTCTCCTATTGCTCCAGATGCGTCTGTTGCTAATCGGACCCCTCCTCTGCCAGTGTCTAGCATCTTGACCTACTTTACTCTGTGACCTGATTCTGGGGTATGGTCTGGCTGATGTGATGGTTCTGGACTCCTGACGGCTTCTGTTAGAAGAGCTGGAAGAGGGGATCTCATTGAGAAAGACCTCGTTCTTGGCTAAGTCGCCATTAACACTGTTCTCTGACCCCATCCCTGACCCTTCATTGTCACTCACTGACACACTATCGGTTGCTTCTCCTGTGATTGTCACCTGTGACACTAACAGGTCAACACCCATGTGGTTAGCAGCAAGGCACCTGTAGAACCCTCTGTCTCTTGCTGTGAGGCTTTGAATTCCCAGCGTTCCATTCTTGAACAGCTTCCTGGACCCATGAGATTCGTCAAGCACCGTTTGATCAGGAAGTATCCACTGGATGGAAGCGGCTGGGCTCCCACTAGCACCACAGTCTAGAAACATATCTTGGCCCAGTGGTCGAGATAGTTGGACCCCATTCACCTCTGTTTCTTCCACACCGTGGGACAGAACCATCAAACGGAAGCTGAGAATGTCTGCATCCAGGTAGTTGGTGGCGATACATCGGTAGAGGCCTGTATCAGATACATCTGCACCACGCAAAGTGAGCTTTCCTTCAGATGTGATTATGATCCTTCTGTCCTCACTGGAGAAAGGAGCTCTGACCTTGGTTCCATCTGCTAGGATCCACTCCACAGATGGCTTGGGTTCACCCAGGACCTCACAGTGCAACTCTGCTACGCCACCTATGACATAATAGAATATTGATATAACTAGTTGAGTTATACTGTAGTGACACAATATACAGTAAAATGCAATAGGCCAGTATAATCACCATAGGCCATTTATGGCATTGAGAAATACAATTTAAATAAATAATTTAGCATTCTGATCAAAAATATTTCAAATTCACAATCCAGAAAGGTTTGATTGGATCACTTCATATTTTGATGGTTTGCCTGCTTTTAATATGTTATTCTAGATAATTAGTTTAAATGGGCATGCAATGGTAATATCCGTATATGACTAACCTATGAGTATATTGTGTTCAGTCTTTGTCTGGTTGTGCCGCTTAATCAGGCTCCAGCTGTAGCGTTCCTTCCTTGGTGCTCTGTTCTCCACACGGAGGTTGACCACAGATCTGTACTTAATATGCAAAGTCGAGAAGGTGGTAGTAGTCCGGTCAAGCTGGAAGCTAATTTCTCCTTGCATCAACCATGCAGGAGAAGCGTTAATCTCAGCCTCAATGCCAGTGTGTATCTCTTCATGCCCCTTCTCTGGTCTGATCTGGCTGTACCTGTACACCATCTCGGGGCTCCTGGCAAGCATCAGACCCCTTTCCAGTCTCATGGGAGTATCACTGTAGGTGGCCAGAATGCGCCACAGTATCTGGATGTGTTCATGGTCAACGTTGCATACCAAAGAGGTACTTGTGCCAGTTGTAAGCATAGTGACATTGCTTTCCCCCTTCTCCTCGATGGTTAATGTCAAATTCTCCATTGTGGAAAGCCTCTGGACAGTGCAGGAAAGGCTTGCATCATTGTGAAACTCGTCGGTCAGGTTCATCTGCATGGAGCCTAATGGGGCTATGAAATCCTTTGGCTGAACTGGAGTGAAGTCTCCCTCATCCAAAGTTATGTTCGTCTGCTTTAGATGAGAGTAAATCCAAGGCTTGGTGCAACTGAAGGCTTCGCTAGTGAGCTGGGAGATGGCTGTATGATGGAGAATGGTGGGACTTTCACAGACGGGGCACAGCTGGCCTCTTGTATACTTCTTGTCCCTCTTGCACTTCAGAACATCTAGAAACATCCAAATCAAAAGATACCTTTGCATGATATAAAATATTAAAGTGTGATGAAATTTATAACAATATCATTTTATAATAACATTTCATATTTTTCCAATTTTTTCTTAAAATCAAATACAAGATACAAATGTATATTACATTTAAGCTTCACAATTTTGCAATTTAAGTCAAAGTATTTGAAAGCAAAACCATGTTTACCTGGATTCCTCTGTACCCACTGTGGGAACCACTTCATGCGGCAGTCACATGACCAGTGGTTGCCATGGAGATATACATTCTCTAACTGGTAGCAGCCGGAGAAGAGATCAGCGGGCAGGCTGGTGAGGAGGTTGTCTGCCAGGTAGATGTTTCTCACCGAGGACACCTTAAACACCTGGCTGTGCCTCAGTGTGATGAACGTGTCTGGGTGCAGCTGCTGCAGCTGGTTGCCCTCAAGATGAACCCACTGTAGCTTGGTCAGGCCATATAGAGCCTCTGGGTTGATGAACTCAATGCGATTGTGGTCCATGTGAAGTCTTAGAAGACCCTCTAGTCCTTTAAATGTCTCCTTGTTAATTTCCTTTACTTTGTTATACGACATCTTTAGGACCTGTGAGAACAAGAATCACCATCTTAAAGCATTAAAGATACATATAACTCGGTATGTTGTTTCTGGTCAAAAACACTGTTTTTAAAAGCTTGAATTAAAATGTAATCTGCACTGATCAAAGTAGCAATGCAACTTGTCTTCTAACTGTTTTTGAAAGCTCTATTTATTTATTTTTTACTTTGGTGAGATGTCCCACCCCCAATCATTTAAAAAACATATCTGAATCAAAATAAACATTAAGTTGGATGAGATTCTAGGGGAGCTCATTCAACTGTTTGCATGTTTCCTTGAGGGACCAAAGTTTCGGGAACTGCAAGGTAATGAGGAAAACCTGGTATGGATTTTCAGAAAGGAGGCTACCCTCACAATGAAGAAGGAAGAATGGATTAATTTAGAGATGTGACTCCTCTCTCTGAAAATGATTGATTGGTTGGAACAAATGTTACCGAACAGACTACTCAGCCAGGTTGTTTTACCAAGTTGTCTTTAGGGTAGGGTATTGTTGTAATTCATACCATACAATTGCAAATCACTTGATGGTTTCTGGATTGATCGTCAATGTTGTTGTAAAATAGTTCAGCCTACTAAACTATCCAATATAGCCAATGTACAGTATATTCGCTCAATGCACAGACCCTCTTACCATCAAATAAATAATAATAATTCTAATAAATAGTACATTATGTTCTTAAAAGTCAACTGAATATAGCATTCAAATATAATATATTCAAAAGAAAATCAAAAATGCTGGCATTTTAGTCTCTCCTATACAAAATATATCCTACACCCCTCTCTTTTTTTTTATTTAATAAACACTACTGTATATTAACCTCAATTTATATGATAGAAACCTGTTTTAAAATATTGCAGGTCAAATGTGGTCATGTTCAACATAGAAAGACAACTAAACATCCCTTTTACCTGTAAGGACCTGAGCTCTTGAAAGGCCCTGTCTTCAATACTGTGGATAGTGTTGCTGTGCAGCATCAGTAGCTCTAGATGTTCAAGTCCTGAAAAGTCATTCTCCCTAAGGACAGTAATAGTATTGTACCTAAAACCAGAATGACAGAAAGAACATCATAATCAGTTAATTTTCTAACATCGCTGACAAATGCTTAATAATGTAAAAAAAATATTAGCCTATGTTCTTTTAATTAACAAAGAAATTGCCAAAGAAGAAGAATAAAAGAGAGTTCACCCGAGATTAATTCTCTCCACAACTGACTGGATCTGGCCAGGTATTTCAGTTAAATATTTGAAGGTGCAGTGGACCTCGGTGGTAACATAACAGGCGCAGGATTTAGGACAGCCGCTACTTGTCTGCGGCAGGATGGCCAAGACAAACATAGTCTTCAGTAGCCACGGCCGCAGCCATGTCCAGACAATCATTCTGAAGAAGGATGTAGTTTCAGCTTCGCCAAAGGTTCCACTACTTGTTGTATATTATTCGGATGCTCCTGCAGAGAGTGTAAATGTATTGCAGCGTTCAGTATGGCAATGTGTGGCACCGAGAATATCCTATAATTAAATATTAATTTACATTACACTGACTACATGTATTGATTGCACGCAGGACCGCCACAGATAGCCTAGAGATTGTGTTGAGTTATCTCAGCACGTCTTTCATGTTTCTAGAGATTAAAATTAGAAATGATTGAAACACACTATTAATATTAGAAAATGTGTCCCTCATATGAAATCTGAGACTCTTGCACAGAACGCTAATATAGGCTATGATTTGGTCCCCCCCTCCCCCGCCGCCCCCCAAAAAAGGAAAGAAAAGTCCATGGACAGGTAAATACGATCTTACCGCACTTAATCAAGACAAGGTGAAGACTATAGCCTGTAATCCATATCTACGGTTTAGAAATCCAAATGATGGCATGAAACATCACATACATTTTCGGTGGACCCAGGTTTATTATTCTAATGACTTCGTTCTCCGGAGCACAACGGGGTAGACCAGAATTATGTGAGCGCTTGAGTCGGGAACGCTCAATTTACGCACGTCCCCCCACCCTGCTTGGGGAAACCATAAAGTCTGGTTGTAATCCATGGGGTAGGTGGTGCGAGAGTGAAAATCTAATCACCACGTCAGCTATTACTATTGTTAGAAATATCCAGTTCGGGCATCCACAATTAGGGTATACCTCGTGATCAAAGATCAACGTTCAATATAAACCCGAATAGTATTGTTTCCAATTCTAATTGGATCCCTAATTGTATCAATATTAAAACTATAAAGCAGTCTTGCTTTTCTGCATGTGGTATTTCGTTTTTTTTTTTTTATAACTTCCAATATAGTTATCATCCATTATGTAGAACCTACTTTTCAGTATATAAGAATGGTTACAGCATATCAAAGTATGTTAAACATTCTATCTGTTGGATATTCCCGTAAATCACGTCACTTTAGATAATTGACAAACACACTTAAAAGCATGCATGTGTGAAGGAGTCTGTCATTGGGGGTGGGTTACTGATTGCAACAAGGGTGGTTGTGGTGCCAGTGTCACTAATGATGCTGTTTACTCATGCCTGACATCTGGACACCACATCTGGATACCAAGTCATCTCTTCTCTTCTCTTCTCTTCTCTTCTCTTCTCTTTGAAGAGAATCTCATAGACGCTGTCATACTGCAATAATTGTTCAGTAGTGTGGCCAGACTGACACACATTTGATTCATTGACCAAACAAAAGCAGGCATGCAATATCTGACGTACAAATGACTGTGCACCCTTTGCTAAACCCCAATCAAGCTACATAACATAGAAGATGCACAAGAGCTGAGGTAATTTGTTTCAATTGAATCATTATGTTCATCCAACTCATCCTTGTATCCTAGACTTTGAGATATGGCAATTGGAGACGAGGAACGCTTTGCTTGAAACAGGATTTGCGCATTTGTGTGTCCATGTGTGTATGTGCATTGCATGTGCATCCACAAGGCGTAAATAATAATTGATGTGGGATTCTGCTGAGTGCAACTTTAAGTTTGGCTCAGCCTCTTTTTGGCCAGAAATCTGTTTCCCTTTGGCCAAAATTCAGTCCAGATGATAGAATGCTATAGAGCTATGCTCTGAGCAGAAATACAAGAATGTTCTGGAGAAAGAAGTGTGGTTTCTCAAAGCGTGTTAGTGACACTCGTCTCTCCAGGATCAGACTTTTTACATTTCAAATTGAAATGACACATTTTGTGTATTTGTAATTGCAATTGTAACTGAAGGTAGAATATAATATATAATACAGTTATATTACCTCTACATTTTGTCTGCATGTCAGAGGCAGGCGGCTGTTAAAAGTCACAGCAGACTGGGAGTCACTGAGGAATCTGGAGGCACATACAATATTGGCCTTGCCTCTAAAAATCACTGCTTGCTTAAGAATGGGGGTCCCTTTTCTGTGGTAGGGATACGTTTGGAACTTATATCGTCTTACACGAGACTAGACCTGTAACTGTCCTTGAAAATGTTGTTTATCTTCTGTGTGGAGTTTTCTCTCCTAATAATTCTGTAAGTTTTATGACATAATAAATCATGCCAGTGTGTTATTAGCAGCCTTCGTGGCTGTTGTTGTTTCTGGTCTGAAATATGGGTGCTGTAATTACGGAAGTCATTTACTAATGGTTCAAATGAATAATATTATTTGTATGTGGCACTTATACACCCTAAATGTATGGCTTCACTTGTGATTTTGCTTTAGGAGCTGTTAGATTTAGATTGTCGCCAAAAGTGAGTGTTATTTGTTTGTAAATAATATGTAGCATTACCACTGGTTCATGGCCGTAGGCAAGAATCACAACCAAATCAAATCACTGAGATAGGTAGTGAGAGATAATCACGATAATGTGACTTGACAATAACATTTTAAAAAACGTTTTTCTGCTTTAGGAATAAGAAATGTTCTCTCTCTCTCTCTCTCTCTCTCTCTCTCTCTCTCTCTCTCTCTCTCTCTCTCTCTCTCAATTTTATTTCTGTCTCTCTCTCCTACACACACAGCACAGGCTCACAGAAGGCAACCTCTAAACATATTAGATATGCACAGTAACAGCTGTCAGTCACGTGAGGCTGCTGTGACCTTTGACCTTTCAGGATCATGACATACTGCTTGTATGAGAAAAGATGTTCAGGATGTCAGGATCTGTTTCCAGCCTAAATTCTTCCACTGAGTCATGTCACTATGGCATGGAGGCAGACATGTTGGTAATACTGTACTCTGTCTGCAGTCTCACAACATTCAAAGTCTATCTATTCTATTCCTTGCTTGTTAGGAGTTCAGTACTAAAAATACAACATTTTATTCAGTGTCTTTCAACACACCAGAACAAAAATTTAATATGTATACATATATATTATAGTCTATTTGTATCACAAAGTGCAAGTTGTATGAAAATAAATGTTGAGAAATATTGAGAGAGTGTATGCCTCAATTGGACATCACTTCCGGTGTGAATACCTGTGTCAATTTCTGTTTTTGCATTTGCGCAGAAAAAAAAACTACATATAGTGATAGTATTTACCTGCGTTCTAAACACTCCCTGTGATATTTGGTGTTTGTGCTCCAACACGTGTGATTTGTGTGACAACACTACACTAACATAACTTTGCTATTATTCTTTCGTCAGTCTGAATAGTGTGTGAAGAGAAACAGAGAGATTGTGATAGAGAGAGAGAGAGAGAGAGAGAGAGAGAGAGAGAGAGACTAAGAAAGAGAGGTCTTTGATTCTCATCCAGATATATTCTGTGAAGTTTCATCTTTGAAGTGTCAAATACATTCCAAGTGTTTGAGGAAGTAACTCATTCTATTTGTGGCACTATAAGTGAGAGGAGACCGGCTCCACATAGAAGTTCTAATCAAAGCATTTGCACAATGTAGGCAATACCTAAACACGAACATTACATAACAAGTATGTCGACCCCTCATTATCACGATATTAGTAGATGTCCATTGATGAAGCATGCTGTACCTGGTTTCTTGTTCTCTAAATAATAATGTTATAATCTAAGTTATTTTTCAGTACAAGAACATTCAAGTAGTTTTCATTGAGCTTTGTACCTAAGCTATAGCTAGAAGTGTGGCTTTCTCGATTCTGAGATGTTCAAGAACCCTTCAAATGTGTGCTGGATTGGTTGTGGCTGATTTGTAAAGAATGTCTGTGACCATGTGAATTCCATGAATGGAAAGACGATTCTTGTCTCTAAGCATAGAGAGGTGATGCAGGCGCTGTCCTGAGGATGCTGAGCGTGCTGACCAATATTTGATGGATCTGTGTTTTCCAGCAGCCAGGCCTCTCTATAATAACTGTAATGTGAGTGCTCAGGGGCTAGTGAACAAAGCCTGTATTGGCCTGCACTAAAAGCAAAGCCAGATGGCAGAGGCCTGTTTGTGTAACTATGGCCCAAAGAAGAACATTAGGAATGCATTGAATACAGTAGGGCAGACACATTTAATCTCTATTTCCATCTGGTCTTATAGCAATGGTCACTTTATTAGGGACACTGGCTAAACGTCATACATGAACCTCTTGACCATACTTAAATGCTTTGCCACCTGATTGACTAATTAGATTCTATACCTTGCTGCTTGAGTCCAAATGGAAGTCCGGCACCACTGTAGACCCCTGCACACTACAGTTATGTGCATTGATGTGCGTGTACCTGGAATATATAAAGTACGTAATGGCATTCATACTGTAAAGCGGAATATGGTTCTATGGACATCTTTTTTGACAAAATTATAACTTTTAATTACTATCACTATTGGAATTGTTAAGGAGTGGGTGGTTTGGAGTAGGTCACATTTGAATGTGATTAGAGCATCTTAGGCACGTTTGATTCGTTTGTTTTTCCATACTGCATGTTATAGGCTACTGTACTAGGAAGTAGTTTTCTGTATAGTGCTTACAGTACCTGTCAGAATGTATGTTTTCATGTATTTTTACACTGAAAGTATGTTTCATAGATTCACATCAGCTCGTAATGTCATGATGACTAGTTCGTAAAGTGAGTGCAAATGAGTGTTTGGGGCCACACGGATCGCCAAAGAAGCAAACAGTATTGTTACTAACACTACTGCCCTATGGGCTTCCAGTACTGCACTCTTAATGAGACTGCAATTTGAGTGGATATAATCTCCACATTGTTCACGTGATAAGGACACACTGACTCAAATGACCAAAAATATAAATCTCCATGTTACAGCATTTAACCTGAGCTATCAAACGCGATTTAATAGTGGGACACCCTGAGGATTGTTTACGTGACTGAGATACTCGGATTTAAATTCATTCATCAAATTATCTGGATCTCTTTGTTGACGTGAAACCAGCTTGAGCAAGAGACTCAGAAGAAACAAAAGACTCAAAGAGACTTGTTCTTTACACTGAACCAGAGTGATAGGAACCAGATTGCACAGAAGATCAGGACTTCCCACCACTAATGTCATGTAGAATTACTAACTATGTTTGATTATGATGGTTATGTTGTAACAGATCCCCACTATGACCAGACAGGGACCAGGAGATGGATACCATGACTGCTATGATCCGTTGTTAAAACCACATTCTTAATAGTTTTCATGGAATTATTGATCATTTACTGTATGTTGGAATCCACCAGTTGTTAATGTGGACTAAAAGTCACAGAAATTATTGCATTTTTATTTTTATTTTATTATTATATAAACAAAAAATAGTTTGGATGGACCTTTCTTTCATCACAGAAAGTTAAAGAATATTGTAACAATGTTTTCTGCATGTGAAGCAGAGTCAGATGGCTCTGGTATTTTGTCTCTCTGTCTGTTCTAATAAGC
Source organism: Amblyopsis hoosieri (assembly GCA_027564755.1). Classification (NCBI taxonomy): domain Eukaryota; kingdom Metazoa; phylum Chordata; class Actinopteri; order Percopsiformes; family Amblyopsidae; genus Amblyopsis; species Amblyopsis hoosieri. Next base: position 21,433 of record JAODUE010078557.1, read on the forward strand.
AATACAATTGATCTGAACCACATTCCAGAGACATCTTAGTCAGTCCGAGTAGAGCATGTAGAACTCTTAATATAAAATATAAATGTAAAAAGATTACTTTTCCAAAATCCCACTTCTGTCAAAGTAAATCGCAATTTATTGTTTTATGAAAACATCCTCAATAAACTTTGAGGACTTGAGCCTAGACAGATCTTGTGGGCCAACATAACATAGTTATTTTGTTATGTAAACTAAATACATCTTTAAATGAATCCAGAAATGTCCAGCATGTCTTTGATCATGTTCTCAGTGTGTCAGTGTGTTGGATGCAAAATACCTACATGTTCAGTTTTATAAATTTACCACATCAGTACAGGTACTGTAGAAGTCAGCTAATGCACTTTTTGTCCAAATCAGCAGAGATCTCCTTATGGTCTGCTAGTTGGTCTGTGTGCGTGCTGAAAAAATAATCTGGTATTTCTTTACAGCCCTGGCTGTGTAACTATTGCAAAACAAAAGGGTGCAGACTGCACCACACAAAAATGTCCCAGCATTGACAATGCATGTCAACTTGGGGGGTGGAGCTTCTGAGGGAGATCCCTAAGGCATTGAAAGGAGAAGTGATTTTGTTTTGATCAAGTTCAAATATCAACAGTCTTTCTCTAGCATCCTTGACTCCCCCTTTACCACCAGCAACTTGGACTGCACCGACCTTTCTGAAGCCGTAGCAATGTTTTCTAACCAAACACTATTGTTACTCTCATAATTTACTGATCACATTCGCCTCTACAATGTACCATGGTGTGCACATGGTATGGCTTGACTTCCTGAACCTTAACATGCTCCACCAAAGTGTACATCCCTAAATCATCCATTAAAACTAATCTTCTACAGTTCCAAAAGCTGAAATTGCAAGATTTCATATAGGCAAAAATATGTTAATGTCAACAGCACATTTATATCGGTCTGTTCATGTGTGCTGTGGATTCAGTTTGTAAATAATGTCCAGCTTGTATTACCCAGGCTTAGTGGGAGACTATGATCAAACCCCTGGAACCATTCACACGATAAACGAAGTGTTTTTTCCTCCTCCTCTGCTCCCTTGTTTCCTATCATCCATCTCTCTTTTACTGCCTCCTGGAATCTGTGAGTCACTTTCTGATCAGCAGCATGTCATGTGTATAGCAGAGGGGAAGAAACAGTCTGAGGCTTTGCTATCACCTATATGAGGAATCTATTCTGTAACATCACCCTACCTAACCTAACATTGTCAGCGTCAGTGACGTCATTCAAGTATTTACTCTTCTTTGAAAATGTATTTGGTTTGACAGATTGCGGCTCAAATCCGCCATTTGCTTTTTCTCTTCATCTCCTTCAAATCATACTGACATGAGTGGCAGTGTGACAGTGTGATATACTTTATAGGTTCGTTGTTGCATCACTATTTATTCTCTTTTCTAACATGTCATGTCATTACAGATGTTTGTGATACGTGAAAATTGTGCTGTTTTTTTATATATTAGCCAATCAGTGCAAGCCAGGGCAAAAGGATAAGGAACAGGACGTTGATCTGTATCCCCTACTGTAGGCTACCTTTCATTTAATTCAGTTTCATAGCCTACTGTTTGAGAAAGGGAGTCTAACAGCATTGCATGCAAAGGACTGTAATATTGGCTATTTAACTATTTCTAGTACGATTTGATCTGTGGATATGTATCAAACTTGGTAGCCTATACCTCAACCACTGGCCTTCCCTGCTAAAGAAAATCAACCATCAACCAGCATGAATTCCATGCTGGTCCAGGCTGGTTCATACTGGTTAGTGCTGGTTTAGTGCTGGTCTAGCTGGTATACCAGCACACCAGCAACCAGCATGGGATGCTGGTACACCATCAAACAGCATGGAATGCCGGGGTACCAGCAAACCAGCATTCCATGCTGGTTCCAGCATGCAAAACATACCTTATGCAGGTGACCAGCAATGCTGGATTTTTTAGCAGGGTACAGTATACATATTGAAAGTAATGGGTGACAGGTGTAAATAAATGGCATGTTTTGTCAAGCGGAAGGTGACCCCGTGAAGGTCAGGTGCTATAGAAAGCACACAGCATGTCAACACCATCCATTAGCGGCCTCAGAGTTTAGTTTCTCTAATGTACAGTAGCAGGCTAGCCTTCATCCTTGGGGAGGGCCATGTTCTGACGGACCACTGTCAGAAGATGAAAGAAGAACTCTGCACTGTACATCTTTAACCAATGTGAATGTGAAAGCTAGCGCAACGTCCCAGAAGTTCTCCGGTCCTCTTTTCATCCCCAGGGGTCCTTTGGGGAGCAGTGGCCAATAAAACCACCACATCCTATTAGAACCATTAGAGGATATCAAATATATGTTGTGTATCCCCAGTAAAGATTTTCTTCTCTCTTTTATGTGTTTCATTATTTTCCTCATCAAAGTGCCATATTGAACACAGGTGTGTATGAGTTCATTCAGGGGAGGGCCATTGATGTAAACCAGCTCCAACACACTTTGCCTCCATAAAATTAGGACTTTAATTATTGACGTCGCTATGTAAGCACAACAATCCAATACACACAGTCAATCTTCTTTTACGGTGCACTCTATTACATTATAGCATGTAAATTGCATGAAGTGATTGTGTATTACTGGCTAACAGTTGACAATCTCGCTCTTTATTTTTTAACACACCACAAATATCAAGCTGACTCACTGATTGTGTATAGCCTTAAGTGTGTCTAATCATAGACTGTCTCAACCAGAAGGTCAGGGGTTTGATCTCTAGCATGCCTGGTCTAACAACTGTTCCTAACACCTATTTGAAACTGTACTGCATGTTAGTCGCTTTGGATAACAGAGTCAGCTAAATGATGTACAATAGAGAATAAAATTACAATATTCTACCACGCAGCTGAAATACGGCGAAACTAGGTGTTTCATGTTTTCATAAAAACAATGTGGACATATTTATTCATACTGCAGGCCAATGTATTTTAGCTATGAGAGGTCATGGGATCAAATCCCAGACAATCTTGCTGTATACCCCACAATCTATAGGTCCTAGAATATTCCAGAATAAGTTACTAAAAATGTTATTTTAACAGCAGTGCAAAATATGTAATACTGTATACTGTATGTTATACTGTATAGTCAAATGTGAACTGTGAACTGTATAGCCTATCAGTACTTGCTATGCTGATCACAAAATGTTGAGCTGGAAATGTTAAGGTATGGTGGACGTTTCTGGTTATACTCTGCTTCAGCATATTTGAACATAAAACATGTAAAAGGTATTTTTAGTAAAAGTAAATATCAACATACTTATTTACAGATAACACACACATACTAGCTTCATACTGATACAATTCAACACTATTTAAATTAAAGCTAATTTCACTTTCTCAATGATGAGTTATTTAAATTACTCACTTTTAGGCTACTCACAAATGCTGTGGAGCCAGTAAGATAATTCACCTTTGATCAAATTCAGTGAATATCTGCTCTGTTAGCTAGCTAGCCTATTCTGAAATAAAAAATCTGGTGATTGTACACAGCCCTGGCTCTAAGAACACAAACAAAGAGGTGCAGACCACTTTATCTTTCTCCAGAATGCCTGATTCCACTTTTAAATTAAGATGTGAATCCATAAATTATTAAAATAATTTGGTAATTTGGCAAACAATACAAACAAATAACAAGCAATAAGCCCACTTTAATACAAGTACAGGATAATATGATATGTTCTTCCATGCAGTTAACCTTTGACCCAGCAGGGTGATAACAATAAGGCTCAACCTTAATAATTTCCTCTGACGGGCTACACTATTATGCTAAACTACTCCTGTTATGCTACAGTAGCTCCAAATATTGACTGAGTGATTCAATGTTTAATGATAAAATACATACACAGAGCAAAAGCAATGTATGATATTGCATGGTCATAATGCACACTTAACAAAACAATGCATGCTAGTAAAAAAGTAAATTAGTCCAAAAGCATAAGTCTGTGATTGAGGTGACTCTGGTCTGTGTCCAAATCAAAACGGGTTAACAAGAAGTTACCAATGCCGAAGGAGCATAGATCATCAAGATCATCAAGATGGGTTACATACTGTAGATGTCTGATGTGATTTGGCTTGGCCCTTAAGCGTTACATGACAAGCAGAGAAGCAGAAGTGAAGGCATGATTGTGTTTTTTGCCATGCATTGATCCCATCAGTAGCACTAAGTAATATTCCAGGCCGGTCTTAGATCGACTATGTCATGTTTGTAGCTGTTGGTCCAGGGTCATTGCATCCAAACGTTTATTCCACAAAGAGCATACCACATCTGTTTTCCAGAATTGTTCATGTGGGACTGAGCCACAGCAGTGTTGTTATGGGTTTATTTGTCTCATATATGCCTCTGCCTGGTCCCTATTGCTAGTTTTATTTCACTGTGGAAGGTTAATATATAGCTCTATCTTGAGTTCAGGACATTGTGTAGCTTCAAATCCTGTTAAGATCCTATGAAATATGATATATACATATTATTTAAGGAGGCAGCACTAAAGTATTTAAGTGATATATCTAGGTAATCTTGGAGGAAATAGGTTGCATGCCTAGGTAAAGCTGAGCACGATAGCCATATCTACAGCAGACTGTTGATTAACATGATAAACATAACCTCTCAACCCTCTGACCTGCTAAACACATGGGGTATTCGGGCTGCTGTGTGTGTGTGTGTGTGTGTGTGTGTGTGTGTGAGAAACATTACGGCTGCATCCCTCATGAGATGGATGTAAGTCACTGAGGCTGACCAACCTCTGACCTATGACCTCTGTTGTTGAGGTCTTCACAGTTCCAAAAAATTGGACAAGATCCCAAATTAATCAAAGCATTTTTCACCGACCCAATTTGCATAAATAAAAAACGTATAAATTGAGATTTGATTCGAACGGACCAGACGACAATCAGACCCGTAACCGAGAAGTAGGCTACCGTGGATTTTTATAAAAACAGACCCATACCCGTTCGGGTCCAAAAGACACGCTGAGTACCAAATGAATAAACAGAATCTTAAAATGATTTAGCAACAGGCGACGGCATGTCACCATCAATAGTCAAGGAATAGTGCAGAAAAGTTGTCTGAAGAACGCACAGGTTTCCACACACACTGCCGTTAAATTATGAAAGGAAGCAAATACATTTTAGTCAGATTTAAATTAATAATTTATATTTACCAACGGAAGCCAAGGCTGGACCTTGGCTTCCATTGTAAAAGTTGTAAAAGTATAAGCTTTTACTTGCTTATAAAAAGTATAAACTGTAATGTCTCGTTATCCACGTCCTGTGCTAGTCTGGTCATGATCTGTGTTAACCTTGTGTGTCAGGCCTGTTTCCCCATCACTCCCTGCCCTGTGTTTCCCAGTCTAGTTACTTCCACCTGTGTCTATGTAATCATGTCTGACGTGTAGCACCTGCCCTTTGTTGTTGTTAGCCAATGGTCTGTCTTCCTGTCTTGTCTACTTGTGTATAATATACCGACACAGGACTGGGGCAAACAATGGGGCTATATTATAGCTTCAGCAATGGAAGCTTTGAACATTGCCCACTCAGATTCAATGTCCCCATCCTCCACAGTGATGCAAGAGATGCTCCGCCGGAGGTGGGCAGAGGTCTCCTCCAGAAGATCCCAGTTCACCCGCACTACCCGTTTCGGCTTACTAGGTCTGTCCAGAGTCTTCCCCCACCCCTTGACCCAACTCACCACCATTTGGCGGTCGGTAGCCAGCTCTGATCCTTTCTTCACCCGAGTGTCCAAAACATGCGGCCTCAGATCAGGTCGACCTTCGACCTAGGGTGCTCTGGTACCACGTACACTTATGAGCATCCTTATGTTCAAAAATGGTAAAACATTGTAATAGACAGTCCATGACTAGCACAGAAGTCTAACAGCCAACACCTGCTCGGGTTTAGTTCAGGGAGGCCGTTCCTCCCAATCACACCTCTCCAGGTATCATTATCATTGCCCACTTGCGCGTTGAAATCTCATAGTGGAACTACTGAGTCTCCTACTGGAGCCCCATACAGGACACCATTCAGTGTCTCCAGGAAAGCCGAATACTCCAAACTGCTGTTCGGTGCATATGCATTGACAGCATTTAGAGTTTTCCCCCCCACATCCTGTAGGTGCAGGGAGGCGATCCTCTTGTCTACCGGGGTAAACTCCAACGTAGCTGAGCTCAGTCGGGGACTTGTGAGTATCCCCACACCCGCCCGGCACCTCACATCTGGGCAACTCCAGAGTAGAATAAAGTCCATCCCCTATCCAGGAGAACGGTTCCAGAACCAAGACTGTTCGTAGAGGTAAGCCCCACCATATCTAAATGGTAGCGCTTCACCTCCCACACAAGTTCTGGCTCCTTCCCCCACTGTGAGGTGACATTCCACATCCATAGCGCATGGTTCCTCCCACGAGTGGTGAGCCGATAGGATGGTGCCAGGTTGCTTATTCAGGCTGTGCCTGGCCGGGCTTCTTCCGGGCAGGGTAACTTCCGGGCTTCTTCCGGGCAGGGTAACTTCTCTTCTTATTTGATTTTCCCCCCTCCCCTGAGACCACTTTGCCTTGGGAGACCCTACCAGGAGCACAAGGCTCCAGACAACACAACTCTCAGGATCATAGGGACACACAAACCTCTCCACCATGATAAGGTGATGGTTCCTGGAGACAGCAAGAAATAAATATCCATTCTAACGTAGGTGTGAGATGTGGTAATCCCAGCTAGAAAAGTAAGATACCCTTGAACTGCACACAATTATGTGTTAATTATATGTTATTCAATTATTTGTTAATCTAAATATATACTCAGATTATTAAATGATGCCACTTCTAAACATTTTAAATCACCCTTAACCTTAGAAATGTATACCTCCCAATATTTCAGGATAAGGTACAAACTGACATGTAGCTGACTTTTACATTACGTCTGTAATTTTTTATCAACACGCATGTTGGCCAAAAGAGGGTGCTAGTTCTATAAGAACAGAGCCTGAGTCTGCATGCAAGTATTGGGTTCCTTGAAGGATTGCAGTAGATTACTTACATCATAGCACCATCTGCTGCAGAAGCAGGGATAGCAATACTGAGGTTCATCAACTACTGTGTCGGTACTCATTGTATTAACTAGAGGCAGAACTAGCAAAATTATGATGGTTTACAAACAGGAATTTGATGAGTTGGTGTTTTATGTCTTTTCAGTGACCTGGACATCTTTTATGCATTGAAATAATTCCTTGGTTAGCCTATGTGTAACTGTACACAGTTCTGTACACAACCTAACTGCACACAGTTCACCGCGACAGACAAGAAAAAATGCTGTTGGTGAAAGACCAACATTCCTTATGACAAAAGTATTTCTCTAGGGGACTGGTGATGAAGAGCTTATGTGCTGCAGTTTCTTGTTGCCTATCATTAACGTATAAGTAGACTACATTTTTTAAATATAATAAGTAAATACAAATTCTGATGTAAATGACAGACACTTTGCATAGCATATAATTAGCATGATATATTTTTATGTTGTTCTTTATGCAACAACAAAACTGACAATTGGTACAGCAAAATTAAAGTAGTACTTCACTCTACCTAACATTTTCTCAAGGTAAAGGCTTTTTATTTTTTGATCCAGTCAATATTTGAACATCTCTTGCCTGATAACGTACAGTAGTACAGTCAATCCTACTAAAGTAAAATAAATATTCCCACAGATTAACTTCTTGTCTGGGTCTCCACGAGAACATCTCAGGATTTAGGATGTCTATAGGTCTATCATCCATAACTGAAGATAGGGTTGTGGTACTGTATATGACCTACAGTGGACAAGGTCAAAGGTTAAAATTGTTTGTAGTTATGCTTATCTGATATCTGAATGGTTGTGTCTGTAATTCATTGCCTGAAAGAAAATCACATCAGATGATAATGGATATTCTTGGACGTTGCATATCCTGTTCAACAACAAGACATACAGAAACAGCTTGCACAATCAGGTAATACATGTATCTTACTGTTTTAGGTTTTGTAGTATATAAGAAAACAGTATGCAGTCCCTTGATCGAAGATAAGAAAAAGATAAGATAAAAAAAAGATAAGATAAGAAAAAGATAAGATAAAAAAATAAACAGACTATGATAACAGCAACTGATGGGAAAGTGTTTTCAGTGTTTGAGCCTGCTATATGAGACCTTGTTATGTTTGAACCCACTCCACATTATTGTTATTCATCACAGTTATTGTAGTACTTTCATTTATTATTCATTTATTTATTATTATTATTTATTATATTATTATTACATTATTTATTTCCATTTTATTATAGTTCGGAATAACATATTAAGGTCTAAATACAAAATGTCATATTTGATATTGACATAACTGACAAAATGTCAAAGTATGTCAAGCCTGTTTCTACTTTGAACCTGCAGAATAGGACTGGATTAGGTGATTTTCAAGACGAGCATCAACATGATTTGCCTTTATAGAATGACGGGCACAACTTAAATAAAAACACATTCAGTATATTGTCACAAAGTCATAAGTATCATTGCATTTGGTCACTTAGTTTGGTCTTAAGTGTATGATTTAGTTAAGTTTTCTATGGGAGGGTATTTTAATGCATCCTTGTCACAAAGTTTAGCTAAATTCTGTGTTTGTGTGTCGATGTGCATGATAGAGATAGAGAAAGAGATAGATATAGAGATTTGAAGAGCGATGAATTGAAACATTAATAGTTTCATTACAGTACACCAGCCTTTTCTGTGGACTTAAGGATGCCTACAAAGTGTACTATAAGGCGTAGCCTACAGTACTGTACATTTGCAGATAATAGTATGATAAGTGTGAGGTTATGCAGAAAATATTTAGGCTATTAATTGTTCACACAGCCTAATCTTAGTTGGATACACATGGAAACACACACATGATCCCAGATGTCTTCTTGGAAGGCAAGAAGCCAGGAATAACAAGTTGCATAAGAGGAAAACATTGGGTTTATGAAATATCAGTCTACATACAGTATGCTTTCTGCATGTGTGTGTGTGTACATGCATGCGTTTTTGTGTTTGATTCAAGTTAATCTTAAATAATGTATTACTTTTTACATGAATGTACTAATTTACATAATCTTAATATGATCTATTATCTTACTATACTATAATGTATAACAGTCCAGGCAAATGCAAACTGTCATACACATAATTAGCAATCTAAAGGTGTGGATTAGAGTGGATTGAGTTTAGCTTTGTTTGTCCTTTGTTGAAGCCACACCCTGCTCAGTTGGAGCCAATGTAAAATGTTCCTAAATGTGATGCATCATGCAGAATGAAAGTTCCTTTCTGTCATTATAAGTATGTATACTTCTTCACATGTACGCACATGTACAAAGGAAAGAACATGTTTGCACGCACACACACACGCACACACCCACACACACACACACACACACACACACATAGCGCAACACTGAGCTACTCTTGATCTGAGAGCTGCCAACCGCACACACACATACAGCAGGGCATTGAGTGTCACGGCACTAGGTGAAGATAACAAGCCAATCAGCACCTCCACTGACAGCAGCACCTCCGCAACCCCCAGCGACAACATGCTGAAAGTAAAGGGAGCGCCATAAATGTTTTACCAACCATTTAGGGAGATCTCCCTCATCTTTAGAGAAGCTTGCAGCGGGGGTGGAAGAGTCGGAGGGGGGGTCACAAGGGTAAAACACTAAACGAAGAAGAAAGACAGTATTAAACACTGAACGCAGAATCACAGCATTTTAGATGCAATTTGGTATTCTGAGAAGTGATTTAGTACTCCACAGCTCAGCATGGACCAGTCTCACTGATGCCGTCATCGTCCCGGGGTCTCCATAGCCTCCAGACCCCTAAAGTTGTACAGGTCATGCAATGGCCCATGACAGCTTCTGATTAATTGACGTGGATGCTCAATGCAAAACGACCTGTCATCAAACCCAGAGAAGATATATAGTGTAGATAGGGCTGGGCGGTATATCGGTGTATCGACTCAGGTATAACCGCTATACAATTTTCAAACGGGATGAGGCAATCCCGTTTATACGGCTATAGTCCCTTTAAAGAACCATGTTCTTCTGTAAAGCCGTGCCAGTGTCTGCTTCTCTCACACATGCACTCTGTGTAACCACCTCCATTCAGGCCACTCTCGCTCACAAATCACGAGTTGTAATCTGAGCTCCACTCTCAGTCCGTGTGTGCGTGTGTGTGTGTATGTGTGTTTCACACAAATATACTGTTTTGGTCTGAGATGCTGGAGCTCTAGTATGAAAACTAGTGACAGAAAGTCATTTACTTTTAAGCAGGGGAAGAAAACTATTGCGTGTCTGGCATTTTGTTGTGGAGGTCGAGGTTGGCGTTGGTGGAGTGGAGGCACTGGTTGAACGGCGCTCGGGAAACGTTCGTCATGCTGACCGACCACGGAAACCTGGAGTACATCTGCGCCGCCCGATGGCTAAACCCCCGCCAGGCCCGCTGGACTCTGTTCTTCTCCCGTTTCCGGTTCATGGTGACGAAGAACTGCAACGCCTACGCCCTCTCCAGGATCCACAACAGCTGTGCAGAGCCAGTTCAGACCACTCCCATCCTACCGCCAGCCTGCGCCGTAGGTCCCATCGTCTGGGACGTTGATGCTGAGATCGCCCGTGTGGGGAGGACGGACCCTGTCCTGCCAGCCTGCCCACTGGGTAAGACATACATGCCCCAGGCGGTCCGGGACAGCCTGGTCACGTGGGCCCATGGGTCGCCGGCGACTGGTCATCCAGGCACCCGGGCGAGAAGTGCTGGTGGCCTTGCATGGAGAAGACTGTGGCCCAATACGCCCGCTCTTGCGCAGTGTGTGCCCAGTCTAAGCCGTCGCAAGCGGTGCCCCCTACCGACACCTGAACGTCCCTGCACCCACATTGCGGTGGGCTTTCTGACAGACCTGCCAAAGTCGGAGGGGTACACGGCCATCTTGGTCATAGTGGACCGTTTCTCCAAGATGGTGCGCTTCTTTCCCCTCCTAGGCCTTCCAACCGCGCTGCAGATGGCGGAGGTCCTCTTCCAGCAGGTCTTCTGGCTCTACGGAGTGCCTCAGGACACCGTCTCGGACCGTGGTCCCCAGTTCACATTGCGGAACTGTAGAGCCTTCATGGCACGCGAGGGGGCCACGGTCAACCTCGAATACCCCCCGGAGTCCAACGGGCAGGTGAAGAGGACTACCCAGGAGATGGTAGTACATTTTTTAATCAACTTGTCTTTTTCATAGATACATCTGTACAAACTAAACCGAGTTGCTTGCACTGTAGAATGACATATATGACAGACAGGCAACACATAGGCATCTAGTTGTTCCTAGAACTTGTGTAAAGCAAATAACTGTTATGTACTACTACTAAATGGAATATGTCACCATTGAAAAAGATAAAAAAGATATATACAAGAAAATATTACTTTAAAAACATATAAAAAGTGTGTGTGTGAAGGGGGGGGTGTATAGGCTAAGGTCATACCCAGTTCCAGAGGGTGTGATCAGGCCTTCCTCCAGCTGGTGTGCTGCCCTTCCCCTCCCTGTCTTCGAACCTGTTTTATTTTTGCTTATTAGTCTAATTGCTTATATTGAGTTGTCCTTTCTTTTACCCCTTGTGGGTTATTGTATTAGTTTGTGCTTTATTACCAATGTATACGTTTCCACCCCGGTGTCTCTGTGTGAACCGTTACATAATAACTTTTTGCGTATCGATTGTGTTGTGTTTAACTTGGCGTGTGTGTTTGTCTCTTGTTTGCACCCAGCATAGATGCGCCTGGTCAGGACTCATGAGGAGATGGGACTGCCAGGCGGTTGGCAGCAGTGGAGGAGAAATGCCAGGCGATGGAGCAGACTCTAAAAAGGGGTAGAGGGTGTGGTTAACGGGGCTGATTTTCATTCTCACTTGACCTTTGGTCACTGTGCATGTGCTATTCAGACCACGGCCGTGGCAAATTGTATCTTTGGATTGTTCATTGCTTTTTAATACATAAAAAACATTAGTCAGAGTCCTTCTTTATTCCTTCTGGCTGAATTAAAATACGCAATTATGTTGCCTGTTGGTTTCTGTATATGTTTCCATCCCAGTCTTGTGTGTGTGAACCTTTACAGCCCCTTATGGCGTTGTCCAGTGGTCTGTCTTGTTTAAGCAATTGTGTTTCTCCTCTGCCCTTGCTGGTAATTGTTAAATATAAGTACTTGTATTGATGCTAAATATTCTTCTTCTTTTTTTTTTTTTTTTACTTTCTTTTATTAATTCCAATAAGTTGGTGTGTGATTGGATCTGGCCACCTTCCAAAATCATTATATATGAAAACCCACTGACTCATGGAATATGTTGGCTTAGGCCTACTTATTCTTCCTTGATAGGCTACAGTAGTGAATACATGGTTAAAAAGTGTACAGAACCTATACAGACTCAGGACTGAATTGCATAATCTCGTGAGAGAGCTCTCTCTCAAACCAGAGCACATATATCGTGTTGCTCTTGCCACTTTTGCAATAATAGATCGTATCTGAGTCTCTCCAGTAATATTATTAGCTTCTACTGCCTCACAGCTACAACTGTTGCTTCTCTGCTAGTCACGCGAATTACCAGAGAAGGTTACAGCATTCCTGTCGTTATTGGATTCATAGGTTATTGGCTAGATAAATAATTAACTCAACTAAAAGTGCAAAGCGCTGGGGAATCTTCTGTCGAGATTCACGTGATCAATCACTCCAGAAAGTTTTTTTTTTTTTTTTAATTAATTTTTCCCACTTTACTGATGGGCCGACTAGATCAGAATAACTGCATATTTTTGTCAGATGTCCTCTCTTGAAAGAGAGCGACTAAGGCGCGCCAGGTCGGGTGCCCAAGCACCTGAGGAATTCGGCTTTTGAAGTAACTCTACTCTCGAGAGAAGCAGGGTGTGCGTGTGCCCTTTTTTCATACCCAGCAACATTCAATTAAAGAGCCGCGCTGGTTCATGCGTACCGACAGTGACCAGAAACTATTAACCGCACCGATCATGCTGGCTGATAACGATCAGATGACACTAGTAACACGTGCTGTCATAGTTAGCTGGTTTGAATCCAAAACGTAAGGTTAAGCTCTGCCAGCTCTGGAGTGACTTGTTAACAAGCTACAGTTAACAGCATTATCTCTGCTCCCCTGGGACGCGCGGTAAAATGAGGTTGAAAGGCTTTTTCTTGCTCATTGTTTTTGGATCATTTACCGCTTATTACATTTATGAGCCCATTCCGGAGGAGATAGAGGAAAGATGGAAACTTATGCTTACCAGCTCCTTCTTCAGAAGTCTTAGCCACCTGGTAAGTAGCCTATTGTACACACCCAGTTTTCACATTACTATTTGCAATTATTTCTGTTTTCTTATAAATTCGTTGAAGGAAAACTATTGGGGTAATTATTTAAATGCATCGTGTTATTGTGTTATGCAACGCAGGTCATCTTTGCTTAGCTGGACCTCTATATGAACCCTACCCATGAGAAATACATTTTGCTGAGGTTGCTGTGTCGATGGAGGGATGTTACACCATCTTATGTCAGAAGATAATCCGTGCATTGTATAGCCCTGCTCAACCATTCTAATAATAGAAGTTATTAAGTAAATCTACTCATTGTTTATGGCTGTAGATTAGTTGCGTTCCAGAGCATGCTATATAGGCTAACGTTATTGTTTTCAACACAATATGTCAACAAAAGTTTGAAACTCAAAACAGAAAAAGTATTTATAGGCTACTGTAAACACTTGATTATGTTTACACATTTCTTAAAACATAATGTTTTTTTTTTTTTAAAGATAGTTTTGGAAGCAGAATACTTTTTAATTATTAATTGCTTTTTGTTGGTCCAAAAGCACATCGTTATTTACAGTAGTACACACACTATACAGTTTGAAAGGTCGATGTGCCATTCAAATTACTTAAATGAAAAACAGACTATGAATTAATATCTAATAAAAAAACTTCAAATGGAAGTAATTTAAAAGGGATTAAAGCTTTTTTATAATATTTGACTGTCCTAACAATATGGTAAATTAAAACCAGGATGCATTGAACTCTTGCAAGCTTAGCACAACAACTTTAATTTCTGACGGCTGTCTGTGTGAAGCTGTTGTATAGCTCAATGTCTTTTGAAGGGGGGCTGTGTACTCCTAGGTGGGATGAGGGGCTAATGTAGGCACTTTAGATGGTAGACAAGAACATATTTCTCTTACCTTATTTATTTAACTATTAGGTCGGCCTATAAAACATTTCTTCATACTCAAAGTCAAATTTGATAATGTCTTCGGGTAGAGGGAACTTCCTCATTTGAAATAAAAAACAAACATTGTGTACTATGAAGAGCATTGTTTACATTGGCAGCTTCTACAGTTTTAACATTGAGCTAATTGCAGAATTTGTTGGCATGTCTACAGAGGCATGGCCAGAAAGTGGCCAGGGGTGACACTGGCCTCCACTGAAATGTAATTGGCAACCCCAGGTGCCCCCCCAAAATAATCTGAAATGTGATCGCCCATTGGCTGCACGGTAAAGTTGCCTCTAAAATGCATTCTCAAAGTTCTGCTGAAAACGGCACAGGTTTATATTTCGTATCATATCTTCAGAAAGGTAACGGCTAGAAACAAACCGTTTCCTCATACTCAATACAGTCAGCCAAAGAGATTGATGTATGGCTTGTGTTCGTCAGCATAACAGCGGCTGTACAAGACCAATGGCAATGGTGCCTGTAAAATGCCTCGCATTATGCATCTTCGAATGGTCGTGAGAGTTCACATTTTGGATCATATCTTCAGTACGGTAAAGACTAGAAGCTCACATTTTTACTCATAATCTAGACATTCTGATGAAGAGATCGTTATATGGCTTGTGTTATTTTGGCATAACAGGGTCTACAGAAGAGGTGACACACCTATTTATATTTGTCTATACTCTTTTCCATAGGCCATGTGGCAACATGAACCATCTCAATACATTTTTTCATTAGGCTAAATTTTCAAGGTTACCAATGGATTCATGCACTTATAGGACATTTGCTAATAAAAGTACTTTAAAGTCATTAAGGATCAAATACGATTCCACAGCGTGGTAAGCACACTCTATTATGCATTTTTTCCTTTTAAGTTGGTTACATAATATTCAGATATAGGTCTTGATTGAGACTCACAGACATCATAGTACTTTAAACAAACCTTTTAGGATTACCTTATTGCAGCTGCCTCTGCTTTCCTTAAGCCAATTAGCATCTGTGTTAGATACACTCAGGGGCGCCGCCAGGAATTTTGGGCCCCATGACAAAAAAATAATTGGGCCCCCTCTGCGCAGCTGTCACCACATCTCTAGGACCTAACTGTCCCATCAAAAGCTTTTTTTTTTAAATAATATTTTTTATTTATTTATGCAGTGCTCTGCTTCTAGTGTTTCCTCACAGCAGATTTGAG
>JAODUE010078558.1:0-14927 GCA_027564755.1 Amblyopsis hoosieri
TTAACCTATAAAATTCCCTCAACGGGGGCGCGCACAGCGCAAACACCCCGAATCAAACCCCCAAAACCCCCTGTTTCATGTCCCCGTGGGTTAACGCTTGGTTTGCCCCCCCCCCCCCCCCCTCCCCCTCATGCGACCCACCCCCTCTGCCAGTGGACAACAGAGCAGAGCGCAGACGAATATTTACATCAGCGGCTGATTTGCACGGAGCCTCTCTGTGCCAAACAAATAGACCCAACTGTGATTTAACACAGCTATTGCAGGATTTTTAGCCCTAGCCAACAGTAATTAATGTTAGCCTACAGTGAGTAAGCAACATCTCTATGTTTGGGTTGGACAAGAACATCTCCCACACGGTGTGAAAGTGAAAAGCATCTGTTTAACTAAACGACACATCGAAATCTCAGGCTTGTCAGGTCCATTCGTTACCAGCCAGGTACAAGAAGTCTAATCTGATCTTCTGGATTTGGGACACAGTATTCACCCCCGTGGGTTTACCAGCGTCTCAGTGTTCAGACCTCTAATCTCTCTGTCGTTTGCGGCCCATACGGACATGTTTACGCCAAACAGTTGCCACGTTTAGTAACACACACGTACTTATACAAGAAGTACACATGTGCAGACATAGAGGGGTCATTTAAGTTTGGGGAGGTTTCCGGGGGTGGTGTGTGTGTGTGTGTGTGAGAGGGGGAGGAGGGGGGACCCCTGGAATACATCACCCATGAAGCCTCCAACTTGGCTTAGAAGGGAGAGAGGGAAGTTGGGGCGTAACTGCTCCCCGTAAAACCTCAAGAGAGACTTTGTCTGTGTGCGCATACATTATTGTGTGTGTGTGTGTGTGCGTGCGTGCGTGCGTGTGTGTGTGTGTGTGCATGTTGGGGGAGAATGGAGGAAGTGCGTGGGCTTGTTGAGGCAATGCAATAGAGGGTGGGAGCATAAGTGCGTCTGTCTGGGTTTTGTGGTTTAATCTGTTATTTATAAAGTTCTATGGGTTTAATACATGCGTTTCTTGGCTGCGGGATAATATCAATTTAATAAACATTATGGAGCTAAAAGGCCAAGAGTCCTCCCGTTTACTGTTCAATTAATATGTTGCTGTAACCATGGCTAAGTAAATTGAGGGCTTTATTGGTTTATATTTCATATTGAAGACTCCACTGGGAGCATATATACTGTACAAGGGCAAGTTATGTTTGCCGTTTCCTAATAGTGTGCATGCGTGTCTGTGTATGTGCGCGCTCTACTTTAGGTGCAGTGGCAGCATTTGTTACAACACCCCTCGACGTGGCTAAGACCCGGATCATGCTAGCCAAGGTATGTCGAGCCTCACACACACACACACACACACATCATCAGCTCTCTGCCAGACTGTTAAACAGTACTATCAGCTATCAAGTGGAGTGGGCCTGCAGCCTCAACAAACCCCCACACTGGAGAACTGGCCAAGGGACAGTGGTCTCTCTCTCTCTCTCTCTCTCTCTCTCTCTCTCTCTCTCTCTCTCTCTCTCTCTCTCTCAGTGCGGGGCGACTTGCGGCCGCTCCGGCGGAATTTCCATTGCACGGCTTCTTGTCTCGCCTGAGAGGTGTAGCAGGAGGCTGCTGTCACTTCACTGCTGCTGTTCCTCCTGGCCCCTCTCTCTCTCTCTCCCTCTCTCTCTCTCTCTCTCTCTCTCTCTCTCTCTCTCTCTCTCTCTCTCTCTCTCTCTCTCTCTCTCTCTCTCTCTCGTGTGCATGCCTGGCTTCCCTCACTGTGTTCCTCCTTGTTTGTGAGGGGGATCGGGTGGTAAATACATCAACGTCACCCCCTGCTGTTTCCCCAGTCCTTGGAGAAGACACGGCGTTCCGTTCCAGCACGTTCCACCACCCCCCACCACCCCAATACGAGATGCTGGATTCGGTAAAGCACATATTCACTGAGTCTGCCACGCAAGAGGCAGTTTTTGCGGCTCATAGTTTGGGTGAACAGGTGTGGTAAATTTCCACCCGGCCTCGACGGGGGCCATTGCACACCGTCCTCTGCGATATCGCGCTATTGCTCTATGAAGGCGCCGTTAATTTAAAACCGCAGTGTCTCCCCTCGCGTTGCGTGTCTTTCGACACGCTAGCACGGTAGCACACGGAGCGAGGGAGCGGGGGGAGGGAGGGAGGGGGAGGGGAGGTGTTGACGTACGGAGGAGGAAGAGCAGAAGCTGGCTGTGTGGCTTTTTGGAAACGTGTCACGTTAGTTCGGAGTTAGGAAGGGGAGGATGTTCCCTCCTCGTTGCTCGGCGGGCGGAATGAAAGAGCGGTGTTGTACGCCTGGCGGTGCGCTACGGGTCTCTGGCCCAGCTCGAGCAGGTCAGACCAGGAGTCTGTAACCTGCACACGCACAAAACAAATAACCCGCCGGGCACTGCCTGCCGTACTGCAACACACACACGCACGTCGCCACCATACAGCGCAGCCACTCTTCTCCGAGCTGGGCACGTGCCAAACCACGGGGTTTACTGTGACTCTGGGCTGCTTTCACTCTCCTCCACCACCAGAACACTGTGTAACATGCGCCGGCCACACACAGTGTGTAAACACTGGTTACTCAGGCCTCACAGTGAAGCACTGCAGCGGTTTTAATGGCAGGGATGAGCAGTTAAGTCGAGAGGTGCTAATATGTTGGACAAACCCCGCTACAAGTCTGGAAAGTAACAAGCTAACTAACAAGCTAGCCAGACGCAAGTACCAGACGGCGGGTGTATTTTAAGAAGTGGATACAGCACGTGGAAATTGGGCTAAAAGGTGCTCAACAAGCTAATCCGGAGGAATTCTTCCCTCGACTTTGAACGAGCCAAGAGTCAGAGGGTGCGTACTTTGCCCTGGCCTTGTGGGTGACGTCAAACACAACAAGAAACTTTCCTGGACTCTAGGCTGGCTCCAGGTGACTTTAAAAACAATGTCCAACCCTCACATAAAAAGTCCATATAAGACGTTTTCTTCGTTCAAGGAAGTTTATAATTATTTTAGAGGCGTGTGTTATGGCTATTAATGGGACATTTCGACTGCAGTACCAGAGATGGCCACCATACCGGTCAGGGAGTGAACTCCACTTCCTGCGTCGAGAGACGAGAGAAAGATGGAGCCTCCAACAGAAACAACGGGGGGGGGGCACTGGTGATTCTATGTATTTATCTCCTTTGGTTTTGTGCTTAACCTGATCCAGTTCACATGCGACAGTGTGAACTGGAGTGGACAGTAGTTGCCGCGTGCACGCACATACGCACACGCTTACGCACACACTTGCGCACGAACATACACACGCACAAACACACGCACATACGCAAATACACAAAAACACACATTCTCACGTTAGGCCCATGTCGGGGGAGATTTACTACTAGGCTTACTACAGTTATGCTAACCCCACCACCCTCAACCCTCCACTCCCTCCCCATACTATTCCTTGTTTTACACTCACTTAAACCCCCCCCCCACCACCCTCTCACACACACACATCCTGACTCGCCCTACACAGCAGCAGGTCTCCCCCTCCACACAGGGATGTACCAAGACACATTGTGTACATAGAAAAGGGAGTGTGTGTGTGTGTGTGTTACTCTGCTGACAGAGTAACAGGTGGAGTGTGGGTGGACGGACAGATATCTGTGTGTGTGTAAGGTGTCCCCTCACTCACACACACACACACAGCTGTCCCTGCAGCAGGAGCTCTGGCGGGGGGGGGGGGGGGTTGCCTGGCGAAGACTAAACAGGTTGTCTGTCTTAACGGCCAGGAAGTGAATGAGACCATCCATCCATCATCACAGCTCTATTTGCTATTTGCCCCCCCCTCCCCCCATGTCTCTCCAGGCCGGGACGGCCACAGCAGACGGAAACATCCCCCTGGTGCTCTGTGATGTGTGGAGGACCAGAGGGATTACAGGGTAAGTGTGTGTGTGTGTGTCACGTTCATAGGGTGCCTTGATGGTGTTGGAAGTGGAACCCATGTCCTCTTCACACCCAGCGTTCGTACAGTATCCCTCCGCTCTTGTCCTACATGATTTGGATGGAAGTCGCCCCCAGATCCCTCACATTATAGTTCGCTGTGACAATGGAGCGGTGACTCCGGGGGCATTTACAACCGCAGCTGAAAAATGAGACGCATAAAAGCTTTTCCGGCCGTCCGCTGTGCACGTCTGTATTGATCACGGCGTTGCTGTGGCCAAGTGGAAGGTTTATTTGAGTTTATGAAGCGTGGCCGGAGAAGAGGCCTAATGGGGCCGCGGAGGGCCCCCATCGTTAAAACAACCCCCTGGCTCCGCTGAATAAGAGGCCGGCTTGTGTACAAACCGCCGCCATTTAGTTAGGATGCACCCGCCGCTTGATTTTCACAACAGATTTGTGTCGGGAACGAGGCCAATCATCGGCGGGGCGAGATAGCTTGTTCGCTAACCCCCACTTACCACCCCCCCCTGCTCTATCAAGCAGTTGTTTGTGTAGTCTATTGTGCTGGAAGCTAAACAGAGAGTGATTGTATTTCTGATGCAGGGAGCCATGGGTGATCTCCTTAAATGTTCACATGCCAACGGAGGTAGAGAAATTGACATTATCTCTCTTTCCCTCTATGCCATCATGAAAGCCAGCTACAGAGATAGCTAACGTGTTCACGTGCAATTACATTACATCTTTTACCCTCTTGCCTTTTGGATGACGGAACAATTTAGCAAAAAAAAAAACCCACAACAATTCACTCTTTGCAACACAAATGTATATACATATACATGTTTCCACAAATACCAATTGAGTTAAATTATGCAATTCGCCATGAGAGGACGAAGGGGAGCAAAGACTGGACTGCTATATCACCTAGACTAATATATATGATGGAGCAACCTACCTCCTGATCAAGACTATTTCGCTTGGGGGTGCTGAAAATTCTCGACAGTGAAATTGTTTTTAAAATAACATAATAACTAGGGAAGTCCGGGAGTATGCTTACCCCCGGGAGATATTTTTGAAAAAGAGTAAATTTACTGAATAAATATAGTGCATTCAAGTCGCTCTCCCAACAAAGAAGCAACGAGCCCAGTACAAAAAGAACCTATAGTCCTATTTCATAACCTTTTACGATGCTGTTTGTTATACAATTGCACTGTTTGCATGTTTAGAATGACGTTGCGGTGCGTTTGAGCGGGTGCTGTGGTGCGTTGGAGCCGGTGCTGCGGTTCATGCGTCATTCCCAGAAGAGAAAACATATTCCCTATCGGAAGTTAAAGGCAGGGTCAGTCATTGTTGCTAAATTCGAGCTCAAATCAAAACAGTATCGCTCTGCGGTCCAACACGGCGCAGCCTCACACATCGAAATGCATTGTGAAAGCAAAGCGTAGTGCTACGGCTTTGTTGATGCGAGCGGCGTTCGCCACTTTGTTTACGTTACTATTTACGCAGTCAGGGCTGTGTAGAAGTTTCGGATTATTGTTTCAACACACACAGAGAACGGTAAGATAGCGAAATGCGAGGAGATATTTGGTTCATTTGACAAAATTGTTATCTTTGATGTGATTTTAACCTTTTAATAAACAAACGTGTTTTACTGTAGCCCATATTATCCTAAACTTGTTGTATAATATGAAATAAAAATAAAATACTACCTAAATAACTACCTTGCACAACAGCTGCAGCCCGTCAAAAATTGGGGGGAGCTGCAGCACCCTCAGCACCCACCTTCCCGTGACCTTGCAAGCCTTGTGCCTATGACCTTGGGCCTGCGACCGAATCACACACCTTCTGATATTCAGTCCCTCTCATGTGATATTGCTTAAATAAAACTTAATTACCTAACACATGGAGGAAAAGTCTTATTTTAGATGTTCTAAAATAGCAACCTTGATGAGAGCTATGCACAGCCTTGGCATCCCCTCAACTGGCCCCATGATCCAGTCACCTGGAATGCTTTGTGTTTAACAGCTGTGCCTTGTTACGTTAATGTGAGGAATGTCTTTCTTTCGTAATGTGTGTGTGAGCCAATCAGCTCTGTTGTGATAAGGTAGGGTTGGTCCATAATTAGGGTAAGCTCACCTAAAGAAAGAGAAATGCCAAACAATACTTGAATAAGGATATGTCTAAACTGTCCTGTATAACTGTATATTTACGTTTTAGATTTAACATTAACATATTGAAGAAGAACGTTTTTTTTTTTAGTGCTTTAAGTAAGACAAGACATTTATAATAGAATCAGCCCTTTCCGATACGTTGGCTTTTAATATAGATGGCCTTTAAAATGATCTCTGTGGCTAATAAAAGCCCTCCTCCCAGCAACAGTGAACCCTCTCCAATTTAATGGACAGCTCTTTGATGCCCTCCCCCAACTCCATGCCACCACCAAAATGTGATAATTTATTATTTCTCTCTCTCTCTCTCTCTCTCTGATTACCTTCTGCCTTCCTGTGTAGCCCAAAGGACGGGCACAATGGTCTCTGAACGCTGCAATCCTGAAAATCCCCTTAGAGAAACAGAAAAACAGAGAGAGAGAGAGAGAGAGCGAGCGTCTGGGAGGGCCGTGGTTCCACAGGGCCAGAGGCCTGGTTGTGCCGGTGCATGCCTGCTACAAATTGCTGGGGCTTTAAAGCTGCAATTATGGTAATAGGCCCAATTGCAGTGTAGTGAAGCCCTAAAGTGCTTCCATGTGTGCCATGCCCCAGAGATCCCTGGGTTAGGGCAGCGCAGCGAAGTCTGGCCTGCTTTGGACCCCTGGAGCCAAACAGAACCCAAACAGCACCAAAACTAGCCCAGGAATCACTTCAAAACTAAAATCTAATTACCCGTGCTTTGTATAAAGCTAACCGAGGAAGGGAAAAAGTCGACCCATCTGTCTCGAATAAATACAACACACCAGAGACACAACAGATGCCAGCTAAATCTATTGGTGACTATAACAGGAAGATACTGTATACTTGGTTCGGACTAAAGTTAGCCAGCCTCGTTTAGAAGGCTATCATTGTTCTCCACACCGAAGAATTAGGAGTACATTTTCCCCTCTCTGAGCCTTTAGGCTATTTTTAGCCCAGATGGGTCAACAGAGCTGATTGGCCGAGTACTAGGAAGAAGATGACTGATGTGTATGGCAGGCCAGCCTATGATGTCACGTTGAGTCAGGGCACCCCAGAGGCTGAAATGTTGTGCTTTCTGACGCAACTGATGTCTCATGTTCCACAGGTGGGCGTGATTATCACAGACAGGAAGTAACATACTGAGTTTTGAATGAGCCTGTTTGGGAATCTGGTGTTTTAAAGGTTCAGTCAGTCATTCTGGAGAAAGTTGGTTGATATTTGAACGCGGTCAAAACAAAAACAATGCCCTTAGAAGCTCCGCCTCACACATTGCCAAGGCTGGGATAGTGTGTGGTGCGGTCGGCACCACTTTGTTTGTGTTGCCATGCCAGGGTTGTGTAGTAATGCCGTATCATTTTTTTCAGCGCACACCGGACAGACAGCTTGCGAGGTCATTCGCTGAATTTGACAAAAAAAGTGTGTTAGCGTACAATCGCTGACTGTACCTTTAACGCTGGAAGACTGTAGATGGAACGGGCTATGGATTGTTTTGTCTAGCGCCGATATTGTCCCGCACGCTATTGAGACGTGTCGATGTACGCGGTCTCCACCCTCAGAGGTCCCTGTGTGTGTGTGTGTGTGTGTGTGTGTGTGTGTGTGTGTGTGTGTGTGTGTGTGTGTGTGTGTGTCTGTTTCTTTCCTGTAGCTACTGTGAGCGTTAACACAAGTGTGCCTCTGTAGGCCACAAGGGGGCGTAGTTTGTGTTTCAGTCGAGACCTCTGCACGTACTCACTCGTGTATATACTTTCTCCCTGCTCTTTTTAACACACACACACATATTAGCCAATGTCACAGCCACCTATACCTCCCTGGCACCAGTCTCCTCCAAGACACTGGATCTCGGCCGGGGCGTTCTGAAAACGTGGAGTCGTCCTCTGCATAGCCGGGAGAGCCCTCACATGCATCGCACCATGTAAACCAGCTTTGCAGCGGATACAAATGAATGAAGAAGCAGTCAAGGCCGCCTGTCGTCACAAACTGAGCTTTCACACGCACACACGTACTCATTTTGTATATGTTCTTATGAGCTTATGCAGGTTCTTTCCCCGTCTCTACCTTTCCCAAGACTCTCTCTCACACACACACACACACACACACACACACACACACACACACACACACACACACACACCGTATTCTTTGTCCAGAACATCTGGATCGGAGGGTGCCAGAGCAGATGAGTGCGTGGGCGTCTTGGCAGACAGGAGGCCTTAGTAGGCAGAAAACACAGTCCAGTGCTCATGACGAGAGAGGGAGAGACTTAGACAGCCAGACAAACAGATGTAGAGGGAGACGGAGGGGGAGAGAGAGAGAGAGAGAGAGAGAGAGAGAGAGAGAGAGATGGCAAGCAACAGGAGACCCCCCCTCCCCCTCCCCAAAGCAGCGGGCCAGTCACGGCCAACTGATAGAGGGGTAGATGGACGACGGGAGCGTATGTGTGGATGTCATCTGGCCATCACTCACGCAGGGGGCCGGGAGCAATAGTCCCAGTGATCTTTTGCAGGGCTCGACGCCTAATCCCCAAAACAGCTGTTGCTGGTGGCTGTGGAGGCACGGCTCCCTCATAGCCCTCTCATGGCTTGTGTGTCCGTCCCCCCCCCTCCCTCCCCTCCCCCAGCATCAACAGCTCAGGCCCCCCCCCCGCCCGCCCCCATCCCCCGCTTCTCCGCCGGTCCTCCCCAGCCCCCCACCCCCCACCCGCTCGCACATACGCAGCCCAAAGAGTCTGAGGACTCTTACATGACCCCTCCGCGCACCCACTTCCACGAAGTGGTCCTAAATCACTCGCGGGTGCTGCCACCACAGCCCAGAGGTGACACCCGATCCAGCGTAAATCTGAGCCTTGCAGGAGCGTGATTCACAGGAGACCGATGCACTGATACACAATGACGTATTGCGTATCTCTCTCTCTCTCTCTCTCTCCCCACACAGTCTGTTTGCAGGCAGCATACCCAGGATGACCTTCATCAGCATGGGGGGTTTCATCTTCCTGGGAGCCTACGAGAAGGTCCGCAGCACTCTGTTATAGCACCCCCGCCCCCCCCGAGGGATCTGGTTCAAGGATCTGTCGGGTCCCGCCGTCCCCCCAGATGGGTCCCCCCCGTTGGGGCCACCGACACCCAGAAGAGATCCCTCTTGGCTGGGGCTCGGAGAGCAGGGGACACCTGGCGCTCGCGGGTGTGCAATCTGTCCCCCTGATTGCACTACCCCGGGACTCTGCATTCCTGCTCATCGGTGCAATGCCGATTGAGTTTAACAAGGGTTCCAGCTATTTAACAGCAAACAAAAGCCCCACGCTCCATCCCACCGGAGTAGCTGTGAGACGAATTGTATTAAACACATACATTTTGTTTTGTATGCATTTCTTTACCAATCATAAAAGCAGTCTTTAGTGCCTTAATATTATTTTGGAGAAAGCTTGTTGATATTTGGACTATCAAAACCAAAATACATCTCCCTTCAATGCCATAGGGTGCTTCCTCAGAGGTTCTACCTAATTGGAAACTCATTGCAAAGGCTAGGATATTGTTTGTTTATATTTACGGAGCCAGGGCTGTGTAGTACTGGATTCTTGTTTCAGCACCCATAGAACGTAAGCTAGAGGACCGTGAGTACATATTTGCTGAATTTGACAAAAAACTTATTAGCTTATACAGTAATTGCTTACTATATGTTTAGTGAATATAGCCTTTGTTTTATATGAAGCTATATTTGATTCATTAGTTGTGATTTTTCTCTGACTGTATTGTAGCCCATGTTGAGCCAAGGCACCGGTGTTTCTGACTTTTACATCACTGAGATAGGACTGGATCTCCCTAGAGTCTAGCGAGATCCAGTCATATCAACATTGCTGAGCTCATCCACCTGCAGGAGCTTTATTAAAATAGTGGACATGGACTTCTGTATTAACAGGCCAAAAGTTTATATATAATTAATCAATGTATTAATTATAATAGCTACAACTAAAAGGTAGCTAAAAACATGTTTGTGATATAACCAATAACTGGCATTGTCTGTAAGATGGCGGAATTTAATTGTGAAGCGAGAAAATAATAGTTTGAGTAAATAATTCCTCATCCCACATTAACTATTAATGCATGTGGGACAGACTCTCCAGTAGCAAGATGCAATTAATAAATATGTATGACCAGAATACTGGCCTATTAAAGTGTAACTGCACCCCAGTGCTGAGCCTGACTCCACCCACTACAACTTTGAAAAATGCATCAAGGAGCTGAGTGAGGGGAGGGGAGGGGCTGAAAGAGGGACCTCCATTAACACACACATTTGAATGTGATGACCGAATTGTATGATCGTACCAATTGTACCGTTGAAAACCAGCCAGGTCCTGGGGTGATTTTTAACTGATATGACATAGTTCTGTTTTCAGCACATACAATGCAGATTTTTATAAAAACAGGACTTTTGTCAATATTAACACCAGCATTGATGTGTCTCATCACAGATCAATCATATTACTTTGTTTACAGCTAAAAAAAAAACACATTTTAGGGTGCAGTTACACTTTTAAGCCTTTCTTCCACGTTCAAATATTGGGTGGATCTGAAAGCATTTAGAAGCTGTTTGATGTGCGAGTGATGTTTGCCCTCCATTACGATGAGTGAATGACCGCTGCAGTGTCCTTCAGTGCATTCGACCAATCTTGTCAGACCTGGGAGACGAATGGTCTCACAGGTGGGAGTGTTTGTCATGCTGACTGTCACTAGGCTATTGGACAACAATAGCAAGTGTGTGATTGGTGGGGGCCAATACCAGTAGCATGTCAATCACCCAAAGACAAACGTCCATGTGGAATGTACATTCTGGCTAGTCACTGACCCGGACAATGGTAAATATTTTTAACAGGCAGCTGTAAAAGATTATGGAGCTTAAGGGACACCCCTGCTTGGGAGATTATCTTCATGCGTTTATGTTCCAGGCTACTTCGCCGCTTTAAAGACGAAGGTATTTATATTTCATGTCTTTGTGTCCTTAATGACTCCTGCAAATCCATTGTGATAAACGATTGGTCAGCTGTTTGTGAGACTCCAGTCAGTACAACATTCTTGAGCCCTGCAATACTTGCTGTTACACTGACATGGCTACCTGTTCACAATGAAGAATGAAGGCTGTCCACGTATTAGCAAAATGTGATTTTATTACACACGTCAATGTTTAGCTTTGACATTGGTACAATGGTGTCAATCTGTTTCAATAAATTACTCAACAGGAGTGAAGCGTGGACCACCCTGCAATCCCACGCGTCCCCATCGCACCTGGATGCACTGGGCTCATTTTCCTAATGGGGACCCGTGATCGTTCACACTGGTAAAGTCAGCTCTCCGCTAGGTGCAAAACATATGTAACTAGAGCAGCGTGTCCTCCAACTAACCTTGATAAGGCCACAGGTATCTAGGTACATGAACGAACAAGAGCACATTGGCAAAACACATGCATTCATTAAACAAATGATCTTGAGACCAACTTTATCCAGGGACAGGCAGTGTTCGACTGTCTGTCGAACACTCCCTCAAACATGAAACATTTTACCACAGTGATGTTATTACAGTCTTGTTACCACAAGGTCAACTGATACACGATTCGTACTGGCCGCTTAGTGAAAGCACAATTGTAGATTGGTGAGGCACAATACAGCTTAACAATTGGACACTACTATTAACCTTTAGGTCAATTACGTGTCCATGTACAGATGAACACTGTAGGAATAAGGAATACATGTGGCTCAGGATGCGTGCCAAGTGTCTTCCCCATGTCCATTTCGAGAGATCCTCATTCCATTTTACAGCTTGTTAGCGTTACAGCAACAGCTCAGAATATCAGGAAAGAACTGAAGGCTGGAAGTTGGACCACGTCTGGTTACAAACGTGTGCCAAAGTCCGTTTCTTGGCCAAATAAAGTAATTGTTGTTGAAGCACGGAGGAAAATCTCATCTCAGCTAAATGCAATGTAGCTTTGCAGTAACTTAGAATATCTGAAACCACTTGAAAAGCATTTACTGTGGCATACTGGTGACTTGACACTGTCAAGATATGTGGCATTTCCCCTCACAAAGTTGGACGGGCCAAACCTTTTGACGGTCCTTTTTGTAAATGGATATCATTTGCCACTCTAGAGCTTGTACAAAAAGTGCTTGAAAATGTTCCAACTCCCACAAAATATCCCATCTTGTACCATTTGACGTACCAAAATAATTTACATCGAAGCTCTTCTTCCTTCATACAAAAGCTGCAAGTGTGTTACTGTTAAGGCCATGGTTGGCAGCATTTGTCAACATATTCAAGTGCAATAAAGTATTTCTATAGTACGGTAGTGTACCGTAGGTTTTGCACACACGTCACACACACAAACATTTTGCGACTGTAGACCTGTTTGTTTTCTTTGATCATGCAATAAGGCACTGCAGCTGAATCTTGCAAAAGCTGAAAAAGGCTCATTTTTTGGAGAGAAAAAATAAAAAAGCATCTCTCTGTCATGCACAGAATAAATTCAAATACTCTTTTGTAAAAGTTAGATAATATATAATATTTAAGAAAACTCTTATGTACAGTCAAATGTCCAAATGTCTATTTCTCTCCCACCCCCCAATATCAAACAAACTGTACAATATTCCCTACATTTGCATGCTTCAAATGCAAGTCACATTATTTGGATCTACGTTTTCAACAGGTCACCTTCCAGGGGAAGGTTTTAACTATGTACAGCTGATAACGCTCAGATGGGACGCCACCCACACAAGCTCCGCCTTCAAACTCCGGATTGAACCCCCCTCTCACACACACACACACACACACACACACACACACACCTCCTCCCCCCATTTTCAGTCTAAATCCAGGGTGGCAAGCTGGAGACGTTTGCCTCGATGTGAGGTAGCAGTTCAGTTCCCAGTGCAAATTCAAGTCCACTCAACCAACGTGAGTCCACGTTTTTTTCCGGCCTGTGTGTCGATAAAGGTCGAGGGGGAAGGAGTGGTACGTGCTTGCTAGTCACTGGCTCTCCTCAAGGGGGCGCCCTCTTTCTGACAGGCTCTCGGAGCGTGTCCATTGGACAGCAGAGTCTGCCTCAAGTCCGCCTCACAGTCACTATCGAGGCACGTCACGTCGGCCAGCTTCACCGGTTTATGGAAGGATTCCTCCTGCGAGGGCGATCGAGCCACCGTCTGCCCCGTCCGGTTCACCAATGGACCTTAGAGCCCGACAACACAGACAAAGGATGTGAGTGGGGGGGGAAGAGCAAAGAACATTCTTATGCCACATCACCACCACCACACACACACACACAGATATGTTTATAAAGGTAGACTATATGCAGGGAGCTGGAGGCTACTGGGGCAATGGGAATGCACACAGGCATGCACTACAGTACGTCGACGTGTCAAGGTGAGAAATCGGTATTCCGAGGGCAATTCCTGTGGGATTATTCCCTGCCACGGGGCTGATTCCCAGAGCAGGCCCGGGCGTGCAACCCCTGTGTTTAGCGAGCAATGGGAGCTCAATGCTACTTCTCACACTTTTTTGGACTCGCAAGGTGCGAGATGCCCTGAGGGAGGGATCGTCAAGTACAGATTGGCCCCACCAACAATGTTTCCCTCACCGCGCTCCAAAAGATTCCCATATTAAAAGAGACATGAAGTTAGACTTACATATTAGCAGAGCTAGATATTTGCAGAGCTAGATAAAGAGTTGGATAAAACAGTAATGTGGACTAAAATCAACCACATAGCAACTTATTCCATAATGCAGTCCAAATGTAAAACCAATCTGTATTGTCTCACCTATTCTGTCGTGGTAGTACTGTTGCGAAGTGTCTTGGCTGCTCCCAAACGTAGGTCCGTGAATGTCCCTTCCGATGGCGTTGGGATTCCCATTGCAGAGTTGCGTGGTTTGGGGGCCCGCGTCGCACTGGTGGTGTGGGAACGAGTGTTGCTGGTACTCGAGCCCCACCGCAGGGCCGAAGCTATCGTAGTCTGGGCCAGTGGAGTACACATTGCCGTTCTCCATACAGTCTGAACACACTACGGCACCATTGTAGCCTGCAACGATGGAGGGTGAAAGGAAGGAAAGAGTAAATAAATAAATGCATAAATACATCACCAACGTGGCTAAGCTAGTATAACAATTGAGTGACGTGGAGTAGTGCTGACAGCGCTGCCCCATGTCATTGCTACAAGGCTGAGTCCAAAAACACACTGAAGCCCACTCGAGAGCTAATCGTTAGAAGCTAATCACTAGCAGCTAATCGCTAGCGCCGCACGGTACCTGTGCCGTCTGCGTGACCGTTGGGCTGGGCTCCGCCCCCGCTGGCCTCTACCCGGATGCACACGGCCTGCCTCTCGGACAGGGTGCCCTGTGAGGACAGGTAGCTGGGCACATCGGGGGGCACGGCGGTCTCATCTGGGGGAGACAGAGGAGGGGGGTTGGAGTTAGGCTTCCACTAGTCTCACAGAGCCAGTAAAGTCTGGGGCACACCCACCTACGTGACAAGAGTCATTGTGATTGACTGACATGCATGCATGACAACCAACTGCATAATGCAATGTCCAAGTTGGATGTTAAACTTTGCAGGTCTTGTAAATCTGGCAAGTAGGCTACGGTTACTAGGCTTACTTGAAATGAATGGGACCACTTTTAAATGAAGCACTGTGCTAGCGTTGTGCCGGAATTACGTATACAGCTTTGTGAGTGACGATGCTAACAGCCAATGAAATCTGATGTTCACCACGAGTTGTGTGTGCTGAGAGAGGCTGAGACCAAGGTTGGGGGGGGGGGGGGGGGGGGGGGGGGGGGGGGGGGGGGGGGGGGGGGGGGGGGGGGGGGGGGGGGGGGGGGG
>JAODUE010078569.1:0-14926 GCA_027564755.1 Amblyopsis hoosieri
CCACACACACACACACACGCACACACGCACACACACTCACACACACACACACACACACACGCACACACACACACACACACGCACGCACACACGCGCACACGAGCATGCACGCAGGGCGGCACCAAGGTCTGTGAACATGATACGGAGCATGAAGCCAAACTAGATGTTGATATATCTCACATGGCCACGGGGTTTCCTCCTGCAGCCTCTGGAGCCAATTAATTATCTCTTTGCCACAGAACCACACACACACACACACACACAGTGGAACGCAAGCAGAACAACCAGTGTCTTGCATGTGGTTTGTGTACATCTAATCTACTTGAATATTGATCAATTTGAAAGACAAGTAGAGATATTATAGAGGTCTTCTACATTTTTCGGCCCAAGGACCTCTTTGGGTGATAGAGACACGACACAGGGACTATCACATAAAATATTTAGTTGCCGGGCCAACAACAATGTGTAGGGTGGCTTATAGTGCCATGTATAAAAGTAGGCCACTAACTAAGCCATTAAAATAATTATTGACAGATTTACATGTTTATAGCACACGTTGTATTCATTTTCATGAACACAAGACACACCTCTTCACGATCCATCTCAACACCTTGACAACGACCCCTCCTGCTTATTTTCATTAAAAGTTTTGGAAGAAAATAAGGGATCACATAATTTGGAGGACCCTCTGCAATACCTCTGACGACCCCCTGTTGAAAACCTCTAGGCTAGTCTAAGAGTAATTATATGATTAACAGTGTTAGACCAAAATAGGAACTAATAATCTGATATGGATTCAAAGAGAAATCAGAGATTTGCAGTCGTAATAGACAGCGCTATTGGCACTTTTTTAAAATATTTCTTGCAATTCTAATTTACAATGTTTCTGTTGTACTAGCTTTAAATAATAATCAACTATTTTACGTCATACATGTTCAGCTCACATCAGAACAAACTAGCACAACTTCACAACAAACTTTTAAAAGCACTCTTGACACGACACATGTGGCCATGGCGATATCAGCCCCCTAGGGAGCCTCACTGAGCCCCAGCTGGCTCGTGTCCAGACGCGGCGTGGGCAGGAGACATGTCCGGGCCGCGGGCCGAGTCTGTACGGCTAACGCTGCCAAGCTAGGCTACAGGCTAGGCTCCTACGCTTGCAAGCGTGTCCCACAGTGTGTGGTCAAGCAACAGTGCTAGCTAGCGGTAGCTTTGCATTAGAAGCAGTAGGACAGAGTGGACCTAGCCTCATGACATCAACACACGCTGCCCTTTCCTCAAATCAAAACAGTACCGCTCCGCGGGCGACGCATCACACGTTGGAATAATAATAATAATAATAATAATAATATTGCCTTGTCAATTAAATTAAATTATATATGTCTTGTCAAGCAAAGCGTAGTGCTACGGCTTTGTTGATACAAGCGGTGTTCGCCACTTTGTTTATCTTACTATTTACCATATCATTTTTTCAGCAAGCACCGAGAACTGTAAGCTAGTGATATAGGAGGAGATATTTGTTGAATTTGTATTAGCTTGCTGTACATTTAGCTTGCAATAGCTGCCTTTTCCTTTAAGGCCCTGTGCATTTAATGGTCCCTAATTTATATACATTTGTATATTAATAATAATTTTGTGTATATTTATTTATTAATTGTAATAAGATCACCATGAGGGATGAAGACTGCCTTCTCCATATAATGTAATATGAATCATACTACTACACACTCTCATTCCTTGATGTATACGTTATGCTTTGTCCCACATCAGAAGACAGACACTTTTTATTGATACAGACTTTATTGATATACCTTCAGATCATGACCACATAACCCAAGCTGGCATGTGGCAGGAAGTCAAATCAATACGTTATTCAAAAGAAATAATATCACAAAGTGTGTCTTGCTTGTGAATGTGAATGAGTTAGTAAATTCCACAGAGATTATGTTTTATTTCACAGTGTTATTATGGGATGGAGCCGTGGGGCGGAAACAGATGTTGGAAACGCTCTGAGACTGTATGCTGGAGTCCACATGCACGCACGGGCACGCACACACACACACACATACACACACACACACACACACACATGCGCACGCACACACACACACACTGCACAACTACAAACCTGTGTTTGGAGAGTGTAGAGGAGGAGATAGGAGAGGAGAGGATTGGAGGAGATAGGAGAGGAGAAGGAAGTGATGTCCCAGTACAAGGTAGTGTGCTGGGCTCTAGATCGCTGGCCAGAGACCAGTACATGGTCAGGCCTGCCGATCACAGCCAGCTGACACGCACACACACACACACACGTGTGTGTGCGTGTGTGTGTGTGATTGCAGGAAGGTGTCATAAACAGGACCAAAGACAAAATCGTTTGGGTGTTGGTTTCCACACCACAACTTGGCCAACACAAAGTGACAACTGGCTCGGTAATGTAATGACTTACATTAGATAATATGCTTTCATAAAGCATCTTTAGCAACACATGGAAAACATATTGTATATTACATTATTATTATTATTATTATTATTATTATTTTGTTCTGTTGTCGCTTTGGTATGTTTCTCAAATCGTACAAAAATAACCACACAATTTGAGGACATGCAAAAGCCTGTCGCTCGCACAAGTCCTTGTTCTTTCTGTCAACATTAAATACAGTATGTATTGTCAAAGGACATGTCAGCACCATCAGAATGACAAACAAGACACTCAAAATGATTAGCCCAAATAAACATGCTCTAATGTAAACTACGTTTTGATGACAATTATTGAAAATGCACATGGCTGCCATACAGAACAATATTAATTTCAACAGCACAATCTACGTTACACATACTTTATGTCGCCGACTGATTACAAGCGATTGAACATATAATAAATTAATTGATTTACACTTTGACATTATAGTAATTTGATAGGATCCTAAAATTGCCCAAATATTTCTTCAACTAGGTTAGATACAATCTAAAAAACATTGTTAGCGCGTGACACATTTTTCTCTGTTAAAGTGTATCTGGGCCACTTGTACCACATGAGTTACTGTAGTATTGTGGCTGTTTATTATTACACATGAATTATGAATTATGCACCGTTGTCAGTGTAGGTTGGGCATAGGCCAGACCAGAGCCACCTAGGGGAGACAGTCGTGTCTACTGAAGTTCGAATTCTCAACGGTCACATGGGTCATGGAGATGCAACACAGTTCCGGGGGAAATGCTTGGTGGGCGATTTGAACCATTAAATACACATACATAACTGCAGTGTGTGGTAGTTAGTAGTAAATAAATGCATTGATGTACATTTAGTATATGATTTATAGGACGCTTCTAGTATTTGCGGTTAACTTCCGGGAATTGTTTTGAGGTTCCATGATCCGCCATTGCTGTGAGAAAAAAAACGGAGTTGACGCGACTCTCTTCTACATGGCTCTGGGCCAGGCCGTCGTCGTGGAAACACTCCGCACTCTGTAGTGAACCATGGAGATAACCCTTGTTGGAGGCACTATACCTTAGTGATCATAACGTGCGTGTGTGTGCGTGTGTGCATGTGCGTGTGTGTGTGTGTGTGTGTGTGATGTAATGATGTGATGGGGAAAAGTCAAAGACAAGTGAGAGCGAACAATTATAAAACAAGGGAAGAAGAAGAAGAAGAAGATGAAGAAGAAGACGAAGAAGAAAACATCCCTTTGATGTACACATATGCAAATTAGCTTGGAAATGTCAAATTAGCATAGACTGTGTCTGACCCGGGTGGCAGGCTTCCTCCCAGCTAAACACGACCTGCTGGCCGACAGCTCGGCCTCCGTCCAGACGGGACTGTTTTACATATTAGCGTGCCCAGCACACACGCACACACACACACACACAACCGCCTGGCGTCATGGAGACAGAGAGTGATGTGGAGTGACAGCATGACTGACCATGTGCAGTGATGGAGGGAGGGAGGGAGAGATGAATGGAAGGATGGAAACGATGAAGGAGGGAAAGGTTGATGGGTGGTAGGGTCAGAGGGGGTGAGTGGAGGGATGGATAGATAGATGGATGTTAGAGGGAGGGGTGGATGGAGGGGGAGAGAGAGAGAGATGGAGGGAGGTGTGCTCTGGGCCGAGATGTTGGACTCCGTGGCAGAACTAAGCTAACCGCTTGCTTATGCTAATGCATCCCGTAATTTACTCATCTTGTTGTGGACTGGTCGCCAGCGGCAACGTCTCCGCACCACTTGCGCCGCCTGTTGACGCCACGTTGTCGGGGACGACTGGGGAAGCGGGAAAGCGGCGTCCCACTAAATGTGTGTCCTCATTTAGAAACCCCACTCATTGTGTTAGAAATGAGGTGTGATCTACCCATAGGATCTACCGCATCCTGCTACACAAGCTAATACCTTGTAAATGTGATGTCTGTGTCCGTAAAATATCATCAGCCGGCGTAGTGACATTTTAATGAAGTAAATCTCAATCTCTTTGTTAATTCTCCTTAGAGTCAACTGTTTGTATGTAGTTTCATACTCATGCAATTGTTTATTTTACTATGTACTTTTTATTTTGTTACGTTATTATTTTGTAAGGTGTAATTATGTAGCATGCAGCCTACAAATTGTACATTGTACGTGCTATGTAAATAAATGTACTTGCTTGCGTAAATGTTATCTGCATTTGTCCTTCCTATCATAAATAGTTTTCTATTGAGTCAAATTAATTATATTTTATTATATTATATTTAATGTTATTATATTATGTTATGTTGTTATGATGTTGTGCTGTATTGTATTGTGTTTTATATTATATTATATTATATTATATTATATTATATCAACAGTAGAACAACTAGGGTTGCATGTAATGTGTTTGTCATGTACCCCTAGTCTGCCCCCTGCTGGTAAAACCATATATCCTGACAGCACCTCACCAACACTATCTCTCAGTGAAGGAGACCAACTCGCTGTAATGAACTGGAAATGCTTAGCAGAGCAAGGAGTCATATTTGAAGACATGCGGATGCCGTCCTTTATTTGTAATTTAAATTTGACAAAACACACATGGTTTATATGCCACCTCGGGGAAGGCAGTTTATAATGTGTTTCATTGATGTGGTCATAAGTGTGTTCATTTAGGTCATGTATTGCCATGGGTTATGAATCACTGAAATATTTTAATATTATTACCTTATTTTACATTATTGGAATATTGTGAAGGCAGGACCATTTAAAATGCTGTGGTGAACATTACATCTTAAAATGTATAAATAGGAATTAATAAAAAAAATATTGCCTGAAAATTAAAAGTGTAAATTAGATTAAATCAAAATAAATTACATATGTGTTATACTTGTTAAAACTGAAACTTGCTGTAATTTCTTACTTTTATTTATGAACAGAAACAGGGCAAATATTTAATGCTATAGCATTACAAATACAGTACATATACAACCGAATTTAGAATAAAAAACTTTATTCACTAAACAAGACATTTTATCTTTTACATCTTACAGTACTTTGGTCTTGACAGTGTTTTGTGAAATTGTGATTTCATTCTTTTGTGTTGTTCCCATAGCCATATTTAATTTAATTTAAGGTATAACTGCAGCAATTATTGCATCAAATGCCTCCATAAACTCCTACTGACTGCAGCAAAAAGGTTGTGGGTTCAATCTCTACCAAGCCCTGTTTACCTGTAAGCGTCTGTGAGCAGGTGGCCTAACTACCATAAAGTACCTGCTCCATAAGAGGAAACACGGTTGCCCAGTGGATAGCACTGTGGCCTCATAGCAAGAAGGTCCCGTTCCAGGTTTGAACCCTTGTCAACCCGGTGTGGAGTGTGCATGTTGTCTGAGTGGGTTTCCTCCAGGTGCTCTGGTCTCCCCCACATCCAAACAACATGTCAGGTTCACTCTCTCCTGTCAGTGCCACTGACCAGAGACACTGGCCTCTACCTGGAGTTGGTCCCTGGGTCTGAGCAGCGGCTGCCCATCCCTCAAGGGAGCAGCGGGTTAAATGCAGAGGACAAACTTAGAAGCACCTTCACCTTCTCCTTACCTGTAAGCAGCTGTTCTCAATGTAGTTTAGCTTTGGATGAAAAGCATCTGATAAATGACCTGCAGTGGCTTTGTCCCATAAAACCACACACAACAGAGTCATGACATCACATTGTCATTGATACATACTAAAGTAACCCAGGTGACACTGGGTCGGGCAGCCCCAGTCTCCAGTGAGGGGTGGAACCAGAGCATGTATTATAGATGTTCTGACCCGAACAGAGACCAAACACAGACACTCTACACAGCCTGACTAAGCAGCTCACATTGAACACCTAATTTATTTATCTACGACACACACAGACACACACGCGCACTGCAAAAACTATATCTAACTTAGTGTGATAATCTTATTTTTAGATATTAAATCTAGTTGGCCTTGTTTCTAATATAAACGTCTTATCCCGGTGACTTAACTTAAGTAGATCTGCAACAGGGATGGGTAACTGTAATCCATTACAGTTACTAGCTAAAATAGTGGAATCAGACTACAGTTATTTAAAAAAAAAAGCATGATACTTCTAGGACTACATTCAATTTTAAATGGGAAGTTTGCATAAGAAAAATGCATAAAATAATCGGCTCTTCTCTTATTTCCCTTTCATTAATGTCAATCAATAATTGAAATTACTTTAATCTGATTCCCTGAGCAATAAAAAACGATCACAAAACTATATAGATTTGGAGTGCAGTAAATGCAGTAAATTGCTTTAGATGCCATTTTAAAGAACAATGTTTAGACGTGAAGCAATCTAAACAGCGGACAAACACACACACACACACACACACACACACACACACGCACACACACACACATGCACACACACACACATGCATGCACGCACGCACTGTGCCAGCAGTTTTGTGTTGCCAACCTGGCTCTGAATCTGTTTGATGTCTCTCTTCACCAATGAGAACCTGTGTGTGTGTGTGTGTGTGTGTGTGTGTGTGTGTGTGTGTGTGTGTGTGTGTGTGTGTGTAAATGGAGGCCCCTTGTCATGTCAACTGGAACTGTCCCACACTGCTCCCCACAGTGGGGTCCATCACAGAGACAGCAGCCCTCAGACTAGCTCCCCACAGTGGGGTCCATCACAGAGACAGGCAGCCTGTATCACCCCCCTCTCTCATGGCCAGACAGTTCCTGCTGGGACATGAACCTGCTCTCATTCTTTACATTAGACGCGTCAATCACAGCCTTTGTCCCGCCCTGTGGAGGTTTGGGGAGCGTCTGGGCTTCAGGGGGTCGCACCGGGACACTATATGGAAGACACAGACCCTCTCCCTCTCTCTCTGAGGACATTCTCATCTTCCTCTCTCTCTGTGAGGACATTATCTTCTTCCTCTCTGCGAGGTCTTCTTCTCTAGGTGAGAGAATTCTCATCTTCCTCTCTCTCTGTGAGGACATTATCTTCTTCCTCTCTGCGAGGACATTCTCTTCTTCCTCTCTGCGAGGACATTGTAATCTTCCTGACTTAGAGAGGACAAGCTAAGCAGTGTATTTATATCACTTATTGGCCTTAATAAATTCACAGCAATGACTACACAGGCTTATATTCCACATGGAAACAAATTAACTCTAAGCCTTCCAAATCCCCTATGCTCCAAGAGAGGAAAGTCCCCCTCATTTTGACCTTAAGAACAGTTGAATAACACACATATGCTTTATTAAACTGTTCATGCTAAATATCTGATGAAAACCCAATTAATTGTGTTGTCTGAACTCACACCAAAGATACAAATAAGATCAAATATTCGCGGGTTCCGAGTAATAACTGATTGCAAGGTCAAAACACCCAAAGAATACACACAGGCCTTCAGTGTGCTATAGTAATATGAAAATGACAATAAGGACAGTGGATCATAATTATGGGCCCCTCCATAATTTATGCTCATATTGCTGCCGAATCAGTTTCACAACACGGGGCAAGTGGCTGCCAATAGCCCCCCACACCCCACCTCTCTGACGGCTGACGTGGTCCAAGACTGATTGAGTCTTGGCTCTCTTTGTGTGAGTGTGTGTGTGTGTGTGTGTGTGTGTGTGTGTGTACATACAAGTACATACATAAAAACAAACAAACATATATATATATATATATATATATATATATATATATACAGTATATATATGTATGTATGTATGATTTGTACTGTAGGATGTGTGCTGTGTGTTGATTTATCTTTTATGTTGTTGTTTACCATCTGCTTTCTTTATTGACGTTCTTGTTTTTATTGTTTTGAATGTATTTTTTATTTTATAGATTTTTATAAACCGGGACCATTACAGTACTTCAGCTTGTTACCTGTCATGTTTTTGACATGTTTTAGGCATGAAAATAAAAATATAATTGTTCCTTAAAGTTTTTTTTATCTCGTCACAACAATATATACCGTGTGTCTATGAACTAGGATGAACTCTACTTGTGTACAAAGCCTATATTCAACAAACAACACACAACCACAAATGCGCCAGGATGAGATTAGTCTCCCCTCCTGCCAACAGCAATGAAAGCACACAGCGAGTTATCTGCCACACAACGAGACACTCCGTGGACGTGAAACATTTTAGAGCAACCCTCATAACATTACCCTGTATCTTAACGCAGAAGAACATTAAGGTTGACAGATTAGAATACTGTAGAACGACTCAAGGTTAAAGTAACTGATCTTAAACATAACTGCCAGCCCTGTAGAGACCAAATTAGAAAATTAACAAACTAAATATTTTGTTTTACCAATCAGATGTTGTTGGAGGCCTCTGATGAAAAAAAGTATTTTAATAACTTTTGACATTTTATTAATGTTTCAGTGACATGTTTATGTATTTATTATAGCCCCAAAACAGTATATATCTTCAATAATAATCACACAGTATCCTTTTAAAAATAGTTTAAACAAGTAAAGCCGCGTGATTGAGCCAATAACAGTCAAAGGCACAAACGCTTTTTCCAAGGCCAACCTATCAGCTTGCTGATAGGACACAAACAGTGCCACTGCCGATAGAAAATGTAGGCTGTTCATATTTCTCTACCTGAACAAGGAAATACCAGAGGGAAAACCAGTCATTTCATGTGCAGTTTCTTATCTAATATTAAAACCAGAATTGTTAAAGGGAGACAATCTGTGCATGTAAAAGTGCTGTTGTTATAGAGATCCCTAATTCCAAAGCACTCCGGCATATGCGCTTGCATCCACATGACTGTTGATGTATCTGTCAAATCGACGGACGCACGGACGTGTAGTTACATTTTTTGAGAGGTGTGCGTCAGCCTACGGCGTAAAGTACACCGTACGGTAGTTGGCTACGGGGAGCCTATGGTGTAAAGTACACCGTACGTCAGGTGGCTACGGGGAGCCTACGGCGTAAGGTACACCGTACGGTAGGTGGCTATGGGGAGCCTATGGCATAAGGTACACCGTATGGTAGGTGACTACGGGGAGCCTACTGCGTAGGGTCTGCGTAGGTGCAACGCAGATGCATAAATGGGCCTTAAGGCTTGGCCCAAATGGTCAGCAACTTTGTAGCCTAGCATATTTAATGTCTTAATAACAAATATAAAGAACACCTACTGGTTTATTTGCATTGTTGATTGCCCCATAACAGTAGATCTTGAATAATTATAACACAATAAACTTAAAAAAAAATTTGTATTAATTGTAATTTATTAATAAACAACCAGTCAACAAGTTAAAACTAGGCAAGCTGCAGGCGGCCACATGCAAATAACAGTCAAATAACAAATAACAGTCAAACAGGCTTTTTCCAAGGCCAATGGATCAGCTCGCTGAAATGTTACTGTAAACTCTTCTTTACAATCAAGACTCCATAGATTTTGTTCCTTTATCCAGGGTTTAATGATGTTCAAGAAGGTGAAAAAAAGATGCTGCTGCAGGGTCATCATTCAGATGTAGATAAAGCTCAACCAAAGCTACAAACAGACTCCATTACACATACACACATTACTTCCTGTTTTAAGGCATGTGACAGGAAATTACATCACTTTTCAGTTCAATTATTGTCCAGTAGAGGGAGCCAAACAAAATATGAAGGTGACAGAACAATATATATATAATATATATATATATATATATATATAGTTATAGTAACTGCAAAACAAATGTAAAGAGAAAAAATCAAAGAAAATGGAGGCAATAGGATTGTGAGGCTGAACAATAAGCATACATTGACTATGTAAATGTGGTCTTGGGGGGGAAAAACTATTTATGACAGTTGAAAGTGATTGTTGGAATATTAGTACAACAATGGCCTCTACAGGCAATTGCCCTGCTTACACTAAAGATGTGTTCAAAGAGTCATCATCTTCTTGATAGCCCTTGTTTGTGTGTAACTGTGTTAGTGTGTGTGTGTGTGTGTGTGTGTGCTTTTCTGCGTGTGTGCGTGTGTGCCTACTCTTTACTTATCAAAGTATCTTTAAACACATTCTCTATGTGGGCAGCTCCCACTGTTCACTGTAAACACTATGTGTGTGTGTGTGTGTGTGTGTGTGTGTGTGTTTCTCATGCCGTCCTGAGGTGCCACAGTGACAGAAAGTGATTCAGGGACCCGGGGAACAAAATGGTTTGTTTAGACGAGGACAAGCTCCGGCTAACGACGCTCATTAAAAGCACTTATTAACGAGCGTGCTGTCCGCCCACGATGTGGCAGTCCCCTACCATATTAGCCGCTATTAATCTACGCTAATCAGCGGTGTCGCCTGCCGGGGACGGCTCACACACCTTCCCCCCATCTCCCCGCACCCCGATGGCCCTGCTGTCTCAGCTGTTAGTGCACACCGCTAATCACGGGGGAGGCCATATTGCGGTCCCTAACTAGCAGGTGTTGCTAGTCACGGGCGATGACAAATTGCACACACCTCCGGCCTGCAGGCTGAACTGCGCTTGTGAGACAATTAAAGGTGTAGTCACTCATTCTCAGGAACCCGTGCTAACTTCGAACTCAAATCAAAACATAAACGCCTCTCCCTTAATATAGGGTGCTCCCTCAGAAGCTCTGTCCCACACATTGGACACAAATTGCAAAGTCTAGGATATTGTTTTGCCTACACAACTTTGTTTATGTACCTATTTACGGAGCCAAAGCTGTGTAGAGGTTTACGTTTTTTTGCATTCACAATTTTATTAGTTTACAATCACTGACTTTGTGTTTACGCTCCAATATGGGTCCAGTTTACATCCAATTTCTATGCTGTGGGAAGAGATCTGTCCTGAAGCTGCCACTGCCGTGACAACACATTGCATTGGTTTACATTAAATGTTTTAAATATCTATAGTGGGGCTAGCCCCACCCACAGGTTTCACAGTTAACATTGTGATTCAGCTTGATGACGCATGGGTTGGTGAGGACAGCCACTTCCTTTCTCCGCTGACTCAAGTCAAGTTCAGTTTATTTATCTGGCCCTTAATCACATTGCAGTCTCAAAGGGTTTAACAAGCCCACATTTCACATGGAAACAAACGACACCCCCGTAACCTGCTCCTCCCTCCAGGCAAGGAAAAACCTCTGTAAAAACCACACGGGTAAAAACAAAAGGGAAGAAACCTTGGGAAGGGACCACAGAGGGAGGAATCCACCCCTCCAGGACGATTAGAATGCAATAGGTGCAATATTGAATGAAATGCACCGCATTGTGTAGTAAATAAGAACTAACACATTGCATGAATTACATTTTAAGTTTTGTAGTGGTCAGTCAAATGTAACAGATGCAGAGGATTACAGACAGCTGATTGGCTGAGTGTACGCATTGTGTCACAGTAACATCTTGTGGGTGGATGTCATACCTTCAATAAGTAGACACATTAGTATATGAATGGAGGTGTTGATGGAGGAGGTGTGTGCGTGTGTGTGGGGTGGGGTGGGGTGTCTCCTTCTGTGCTGCTCTATGGGGACCTCCTGGGTGTTGATGTGGACGGGTGCTCGGCGACAGCAGAAGCCCAGATGGATGAGTCCCTCTCTTGGAAAAAGGTTCCTCCATCACCCCCTCCCCCTGCCACGCACACACACACACACACACACACACACACACACACACACACACACACACACACACGCACATATGCTCATGCGCACACACACACACACATACACACACACACGAGCGCGCACACGCACACGTGCACACATCCCCTTGGTGGATGCCGCTACTCAGGTAATCTGCACAAGAGAAAAGGGGGAGACAGGAAGAGAGGGGAGAGAGAGAGAGAGCTAAAGGGAGAGAGGGTGAGAGAGGGGAGAGAGAGAGAGAGCTAAAGGGAGAGAGGGAGAGAGAAGGGAGAGAGAGCTAAAGGGAAAGAGGGAGAGAGAGGGGATTTTTCTGCCAAGCACAGCGCATGCTGCAGATGGAAATGCAGCCATTACATGTTCTGCATGTCCCTGTGT
Source organism: Amblyopsis hoosieri (assembly GCA_027564755.1). NCBI lineage: Eukaryota > Metazoa > Chordata > Actinopteri > Percopsiformes > Amblyopsidae > Amblyopsis > Amblyopsis hoosieri. The sequence goes on from JAODUE010078569.1 coordinate 12,425, forward strand.
TTTCACAGCAGCACAAAGGCCGTTTTCTCCTTTTAAACCTCCCTTCTGAGGCTCACTGTCTAGAGGTCATGCCAGGGAGCCGTACCCTACTGTAGATTCTTACAGTATATTTAGCCAAAACGTTACACTAAATTATCTTGTTTTCTCTTGGAGCTATTGCACCAACTATTCATCCATCCATCCATCCATCTTCATCTTCATCTTCATCCGCTTATTCGGATCTCTCCAGCAGGGGACCCCAAACCTCCCTTTCCCAAGCCACATTGGAAAGCTCTGACTGTTCCCAGGCCAGTGTGGAGATATAATCTCTCCACCTAGTCCTGGGTCTTCCCCGAGGCCTCCTCCCAGCTGGACGTGCCTGGAACACCTCCCAAGGGAGGCTCCCAGGGGGCATCCTTACCAGATGCCCGTACCACCTCAACTGGCTCCTTTCGACGCGAAGGAGCAGCGGCTCCAGCTCTCTTTTCATGCGGTAAAGTGATTGCAATACAGTGACGATAATCCCCAATCAGCCTCCAGCTCTGCCTCTATACCGTAGAGTGTCAGTTGGATTCAGGAGTTCCTCAAAGTGTTCCTTCCACCGTCCAATGACCTCCGCAGTTGAGGTCAATAGCGTACTATCCTTACTGTACACAGCTTGGATTCCCCGTTTCCCCCCCCCGAGGTGGCGGATGGTTTTCCAGAAACACCTTGGTGCCGACCGAAAGCCCTTCTCCACTTTTGGTCGACACCAAAGTGTTTCTGGAAAGAACTTTTTCAATGTTCCATAAAATATTAGTATAATTAACAGAATAAAAATAAAACTTTCTGTGGTATATATATACATACTTACTACATACTTAATACTTAATACATACTACATACATGCATGTAGATAGAGTACATACATCTTATATACTATACATTTATAGAGGCAAACATCAGGAGGTTGTGTGTGAAGCCACATTCACACGAGAGAACGCAGGGAGAGTGACAATGAGTCGTGGACCCAGCAGAGGCTGGCCACAGGCTGGCCCGCTCTACCACATCTGCACACAAATCCTCCAACATCTGTTTCCACGGCGACGCATTCCCAGGTCGCCGTCTCTCTGCACTGGACCACAATGCAGCAAACTTCTCTTTGTTGCTACATTATTTACCTCATATTATTTGTGTTATCTGTATGCAGAGCCAGTGGATGTGTTTTGGTCCTCTCCTGCTCGGTGGGGGAGTGTCGTCAAGAGGAGATGCTGACATGGTCCTGGACAATGTGGATGGATACCGCTGCCGCAGCCATGTCTCCAATGCAGACAAACGCTATGGTTGTTGGGCGGTCCTGGTCGTGACTAGTGCAAGGACACTTCCTCAGACCTGGGACTCAGTGGGGTCTGATAATGCTACAAATAACAGACCACTCTTAATTAATTAACTAACTTACAAAACGCTTTACATTTCTCTGATGTGTTAGTTTTTAAGTACTGCACAATGCGAAATATATTATTCAAAGTATTATTGCTAAATCTTGTTTGCCTACCATCACCTATTGCATCTTAACCGTCCTGGAGAGGTGGATTCCTCCCTCTGTGGTCCCTTCCCAAGGTTTCTTTCCTTTTTCCTCATGGGGTTTTTAATGGAAGTTTTTCCTTGCCCGGGGGCAGGAGCAGATTAAGGGGGTGTTGTTTGTTTCCATGTGAAAAGTGGGCTGTACAGCCCTTTGAGACTGCAATGTGATAAATAAGCTTGACTTGACTTGACATGGGGATTCTGGCCAATGGTGTTGCGAGAGGAACATGTGTCTTTGCTGCTCTCTGTACAGTTTGCTCTTTCTGATGTCACATGCGTGTAATCTAGCCTGACATCCCCACGGGTTCCTTATGCATGGAGATATATACATGTGAAGCCACATCCAGCACTTGATATGTACCCGGTAATGCGTGCTGTATGCATAATTACTGCATGAATATGATGTCACTGCACGTTATATGTGAACCACAAATCTAATAACTCTTCTGCTGTGCAGCTCAGGAACATGTTGAATGTTTAGCATTTATTCTGAAACACAACACAAAGACACACTGGCATCTATTATTATATAATTATACAATTGTTAATGTTATTTTGTTTATTTTTATTATTATAATTTGCCCAGTGAGAATGTCATAGTTTGTGTGTGTGTGTGTGTGTGTGTGTGCGTGTGCGTGTGCGTGTGCGTGTGTGCGTGTGTGCGTGCGTGCGTGTGTGTGTGTGTGTGTGTGTGTGCGTGTGGCGAGACCAGGGGCCTGTTTTGGCCAATGCAGCATGATGTGGGAGCAATGAACTATAGTTTCCACGGCAATGTGATGCCCAGTGGCAGAAGACCACAGCATCGGCCAGCCTCACTGTATAGACAGATCACATTAATTATGTTAAGCACACATTATGTACTGTGTGTGTGCGTGTGTGTGTGTGCGTGCGTGCGTGTGTGTGTGTGTGTGTGTGTGTGTGTGTGTGTGTGTGTATGTGTGTGTGTGTGTGTGTGTGTGT
>JAODUE010078580.1:0-14925 GCA_027564755.1 Amblyopsis hoosieri
AAATATATATATATATATATATATATATATTAAATAAAAATATTTTTCTGTACAATTAACTTATGTAAGAGGATGACCATATTGTAAATCAATCTGACACAATATCGGAATAGGTTTGCCAGCCCTGAATATTTGGTCGGCTATGTTGTAAGCCTACCGCTGAGCAGCGCACTTCAACACAGGGTCCATACGTGAAGACACGGTGTGAACTGTTCAGACACACAATGTGAATGGCGGCCTCCTCAGGCTGCTGGTGCGTAGCTGTGAGCTGACTGGCTACGTGTACGTGTGGAGCCACTACCGTCTGGTGGAGCTGCCCTGGGACTCTGCCTGCACCTGGTGGCTGGCCTTCCTGGGAGTTGACTTCTGTTACTACTGGCTCCACCGCCTTGCACACGGTACAGACACACGTTGTGTAGTATTGATTCACAGGAGCATTCCTTTATTTGTGTCCTTTAAAGATACAGTCAGCGATTGTGAGCCGGTGCACTTGTCTACTCCCTAGTTAGTTTGCCTGTTCTGTGAGTGTGCTGAAGAAACACGCGCCACTGCCAGCATCCCTTTATGTGCACTTGCGGTTGAAACCATTGTTTCAAAACCATGCTTTGAAACGCATGGCAGCAAATATCCCTCACTAAGATGTACGGACATTATTTGGCTCTCCACTCATTCCCCCACGGAGCAGAGATGTGCACTGTTCCCTACTCCTCTCCCACAACCATGCTCAACTGTAGCATTGTTGTTCAGAGCACTCCAAAGCCCCTGTACCAGCTATTGTGACAAAGACGTCCTAGCCTTCATGCTTCCCCAAGGTAATGTTAAACGGCAACAAAGAGAACTGATGATAAATGATTTTGAGATTGTGATTTAGTTGGCATCTCAACAGGGAGGAACCGCGTATCATGGTGCGTTGTTTTTTTTCTGGAGGTTGCGGAGGAAGCAATTATTTCTAAGTTACATCCAGCTGGTTTTGAACTGCAGATGTGAGAGGTCGTAGTGTTCAGAGAGCTGTGGTCCTACCTATGGCCTTCACAGCCATGAGCTGTAAATACTGCTAGAACACTAGGATCAACCTCCTGGAGCATAAAACACCATACCAGAGATGGCATTTTTACAGTGCTTTAAACCAACTGAACATCTAAAACAACCCAAGGCCAAACCTCTGCTTGTCTTGGTTTTTCTTTGAAGCAGTGGTAGATTTTTTATGCCTGTGACAAGCTGCCACACCACATAGTCCTATATCAGAAGAGCATACAGTATTTATTTATGTGTTGGATTGAGGCTTATTTTTGTCGGTGGCACATCAAACTGTCTAAATAGTTCTGGTTGAAAGTCTGCTTACCACCGTGTTGATATTGAATCTGGGTAAACAGAAGCTGTGTTTTCAAAGGTTCATTGCCAAGTGTATTCTGTGATGGAAAATGACCCAGAAAACACCAGGCTGTGCCAACTTTGTAGTCATTTCTCAAAGACCGTCCTTTCTTTGGCCACAAAAAACACACCTCCACTGAAGCCAGTTTAGGCAGAAGATGCTTGATCAATGAAGCGCTTCCATGCCAGGAAGCATGAATATAAAACCATCGACTCTGCCATGTTGATTTAAAAATTACGATGACAATTTAGTTGGTATGTCGCTTAATATTCACTAGAAACCGAAGGAGAATTTCTTTATTCTAATGGAGTGTGTCCCCTTCATCTTCGCCAGTGTCTGACAATGCAAAAGAAAGATTACTCCAACATTATATATACAGTACGTGTGTGTGTGAGTGTCTGTGTGTGAGCGTTTACTTGGCATGTTCAGTCGGAATTCTTTTATTTTTGAACTGTGGTATGATTTTTATGCCTCAAAAACTTTCCACTTACTTTCATTTCCTCCTCCGGCCTTTGGGTTGTTATTATGGAACATTGTGGGGTCACAGATAATTGTCTGGAGCTGGGCGGCCACAGAGCTCACTAAGGATATAAGCTTTTCCTCTTGTTACCAACGAGAATGGTCTCTCCGTGACCACAGCGCAGGGCAGGCATGGTCCTCACTCCTCACTCTGGTGAAGTGAAGTCATCTCGGTCAACCGAGTTTTGACCTAAAGTACGGCTAATTCCAATGTAAGGTTCGACCAGATCGTTCCACGTGAGGGTACTGTATCTGATAAAAGCATTTACCTATTATGAGTAACACTGAGGCATTGCCGATCACCGGTTTTGATGGCATTATTGTATAGCCTATTCTTTATTGTAAAGAATGCAATTAGATAAACTGGGTTGGTTTTACAAGGCTGTTCAAAGTTTTTGCACATAATGTCAGAAGTCAGTTTTACAATTTACCAATCAGTCTTCATAGATCATGGGAAAGTACATACATTGTGTAAAGTTGTGTCAAAACATATGAGCAATAAATCTTAATATTGCATAAAAAGTGAAGAAAAAAAAAAATTATATATTGGAAAACTGCAGGGGAATGTTGAAAGTGACATAGTCCATAGGGAAATATGAACCCTTATTAGCTGCACTGTAAAATATCATATTCATTTGAAACAGTTTTATGGTCTTTTTTTTTTTCTCCCTCGTCACTTCTTACTTAAAAGCAAATTCAGCCTAATTGAATTGGAAAATGCTTCAATATACAGTCTTCCCTGCTGATCCCATTGTTATTGAGAATACATTACTACTTGGCTTTGCTCTAGTGGACCACTATGGTCTTGGATATAGCAACATATTGAAGAGCAGAGCTTACAACTGGACTTGGGACTCCCGTTGCTCTTGCAAGAGATATGTAGTATCATAGTAACATTGAGACTTTGTACTTTAAAGCCTCCTTTTGCCCTTATGGGTAAGGTAATGTACTGTATTACAGTATATCCATATGATGCAGTATAGTGTAAGTCTACATAATACCAGAGCAAAATTAGACGTTTCCCTCTAATTATCATAAACATAACTACTAGCAGGTATCTATAAGTGTGCTTGGATTTAAACTGAAAGCAAGCTATTGGAAGGGGAAGGGAAACAGTCCCAGTCTACCTGTAAACAGCCATGAACAAAATGCCCTTACATGACATTACCTAGAGGGGTAAATATTTGCATGACCTTTACTCTGAACAGAGGTGGTTAATAACAACGTACTCCATTACATTTACTTGAGTGACCTTTTGAAAAAAATAGTCCGTCTAAGAATAGTTTCAACGCGACATGTTTTTTCAACTTTTACTCAAGTATATTTATATTTATAACTATTCTTCCGCTATTCAAAGTAGATCACTGGGGCTGACTGGCGCAGCCGAAAAGAGCGCTTCACAGCGAGTGTCAAGCAACGTAACCGTAGAAACCCACTACAATAAAACGTCCACTCATGCGGCCAGCAACATCCTCCTGCCTGACTGACACACACACACACACACACACACACACACACACACACTACTAACTGTCTGTGCACTGTGCAAGAGGAGAGGAAGAGATTCCAGTCGTAGAATGTGATTGCTCTGAGCAGCATGCATGCAAATCATATATTTCTCACCATTTCCATTGTGGTCTGAATAAGTTGCTAAATTCTTTGCTAGTCACTTTATAGAATTAAAGTCACAGAGGGTCTGAAAAGTCACGAAAGTTTCCAAGTTGGTACATTTATTTGACTTTACACAGATCTGGGAACTTTTTAAATCCAAAAACATAGCGAGTCTCTCTTTGTAAACATTGTTGTAATAAACAAGGGAATGATAAGTATAGGGCAACTGCCAAATGTCTGCTGACCTACACTTTGCTCCAGATTGACATGGGCAATGGGCATCCATTCTACATTGAAGCTAGTCTATATATGTTCAAAACGGTTCCATGCTAAACAAGTCTGGAACCAGATGATTTTGGGTTAGCGGGAGGCCGGCTTGGTTCACTGTTGTTGACAGCCCTGTTGATTCTGTTTATTCTACCCTCATATCTCAAGTCCCACTAATAGCAGCTCTGCACTTAAACAGCATCTATATACAGGCAGGCTGTCGCAGCTGAAGCTATTAATCAGCCGGCCTAGTCATCCATACATTGATTATATGTGAGGTAATGCACTTATGTTGTTTCCCCACCGCACCACAGCCTGTCTACATTGTTGTTGTTATGTCTGTATGCGTATAGCTGTCCTTGTAGTTTAGAATCATATCAATGGCTAGCTTAACCAGCCTGTCAAACAAAGGGCACTATACAGGAAAAATGACACATTATGTCGTATAACTGGAGGATGGCATCTCTCTCAAATGTTGTATTTAAATGCGTGCATTGTCGCGTAAGCAAGCAACTTTTCAGCACGTCTCCTTGAACGCACGAAGAAACACGCTAACTGAGATAACATCTGCTTTTCAGAGGCGGAGAATTTTCACCGCAAAACCGTCGTCCGCTTTCCATCGCGGTTATTATACATTCAACAGAATAGGCAGTCACTCTCTCCTTACGCATGTCCCCCGCATGTGTTTGCGTGAAGCTCCTAATCTCCCCTCGACACTCCCATGAATGCATATGCATGAATAGGAAAGGTCAACATGCGATCCTGCCTTCTTGCAGCAGGCGTACTAGCATCTAGGCCATGTGCGCTCTGTTTATACATGCAATCACATGTTCTGCAAGACATTGCGTTTAAAACGGGTGCTAACAATTATAACAAAAATAGGTCATTACAAGAGATTTGCATTCAGAGAGATTTGTGACATTTGTGTTCCATCTTCTTAGCTTCTCACTAATAGTCATTGCGTCTTAAAGCTACAGTGCAATCTTAAACCTTTTAAGATTCTGAAATGTATGATTGTATGGTTGGTAAGTTTATACTTATGGCAAATGAATCAGCATATTTCCTATTCAAGAATGCCTTTCCATTTGCACTTTTTAAATTCTAGTGCTGATGTGAAATTGCGGGAAAAAAGGAATCTCATGGAAACCTAGTGTTAGATATCTTCCAATCTGGTCTTTGACTTGGACCAATTAGAAACCTTCCTAATGCCAGTTTTCCATGAAAACCTGCTACTATGTCCATAGTAGCAGGTTGGGAGTGCATGCGTGTGTGTACAATATGTCTGTGTTCCAATGTGTTTCTCAGTGAAAATGTGCTATGTAACCTCTGGAATGAATGCATGCTGTTCATGTGCATTCACCCCAGCAGGACTATCCTTGTAGGCTCACAAGTTCACTGTGTGTGTGTTTGGCTAGTGTGTCCACACCCCTCCCACCCCACAATCTCTCAGACAGCAGCAGTTGTTAAGAAAAACAGATGTGCTCAGCACTCCTCTGCCCTCCTTTCCTTTCCTCATCACCTCCTCTCCTTTCCTCATCACTTCCTCTCTTCTCCTCACCCATGCGTGTCAGAGGAGGTGGGGAGGCACGGCTGATGTGGATGTTATTGTTTAAAGAGGAGCTTCTCCTGGTTCTGGCAGAGCAGAACCAGGGGCGAGGCAGGGTAGTGATTGTAAAAGTAGTGTAGTAATAGAGGAGTAATAAGTAAATAGTAACTTATTACAATTCCTGAGTAACTTGACCAACACCGCTTGTAGTAAAACATAAAATTACCTCTCTAATATCTGGTCTGTAACATTAGTGTCTTCCATGTTGCATAGCCATGTTGTATAAAAAGCAGCTAACATGTTGCTAATGCTAGTTATAATCACAACACACAACCATCACCAAACGAACTGAGAACTATATTTACAGATTTCGACAAATAGCTCTCGCAAAAATAGCTCTGTGGCTCTGTCCGTGATTGGCTGTATACAGGGCCTACCCCATTGAGAAATCTGCCAATCATTAAATAGAGAAGCCAGGCGGTACAAAAACACATTGAAGAAAGCCAACTGCCCAAATGAACGCTGTAATATTTTTCCTACAATATGTGAAAAGCTTTCAATGACCGCAATGGATGCCCGGCTTCTGGGGCAGGACCCAAAATGACGTGTTATAGACCTGTTGTCCAATTCAATCCTTTTGCCATTTACACAAAACACAATTGAATATGCCATCCTGTTGAAGCCTGGCAGCAATAGCGGATATACAGTATGCGCAGTGCTTCTGTTGATCTCATCAGAGAGAAGCCTGCTGTGCTGTTCACAAATGCACATACAGTATATATATGTTAATACATGGTTCGAGAAGGGATGTAGTACAGATGCTTTACACTTTGTAATGATGACATAGTAGAATAGCCCCGTTGTCATGAGTAAGGCACTTTAACACAATTGAATTAGCGTATTTTTAATGAAATAGTATGAGAATCCTGGCTTTCATTGTAGTCTTATAGAGCAATCGCCACTGCTCTACCATGTTGCCTAATGTAGTTACATAGTTTATCTAGTGAACTAGTTCACTATCCAACATAGCCAACATACTGTATATCAGGTTAGAAAGAATAGCAATACACATACTGTAACATAAAATATATAGAAATTACAATGAAGACAAAGCTCATAAAACTAGATAAACAATTAAAAATATATTTTTTTAATTATCTCACAACCTCTAAAAATGATTCTGTGACCCTTTGGGCGGTCCCTACCCATACTTTACCTACTAAAACCACTGCAGTAAAGTGCGGTTAGGGGTGGTTATGGATGGATGTGTGCGTGTGTGCATGTCTGCTATTTAAGCGCGCTCACAGACCAAGTGAAGAAAGGCAGCGTGTTGTAGCTTTGATGAACTCAGTGAGGGGCCGGAAGCTGAGGCAGGCGGCTGCCCTCGTGCGCTCCGAGGGCCACATGGCTCCGCCTCCACCTAACGTCAACACTGTTGACAGACGGGGCCATTTCCACCGCCGACACGCTCGAGCTATGCCCCGGGCAGATTGTTAGGATGAGGTGAGAGTGAATGCAGTGGGGATTGCTACTAATGTGAGCCTCAAATCAAAACACAGAGCACAATGAACGGGGCGGTTAAAAGATATATTGTAGAATAAATATGAATGGCACAGACCAGACCAGGCGAGAACAGAAAATATATGAACTAGCATGTATTTAGTAGAATAGAATAGTACATTCTGTTAATCCTTAATTTTATCTTTACCTGTGGCCTCCTTTTTGCTAATCAGTAGTCACACAACCATGAACCCTGTGTTCACATTTTATTATTTGATCAATTAAATTAAACTGTCATAACAAAAATAAATGTTCTACGTATTATAAACCATCTTTCGGGTTCCTAGAGTTGAATAGAATCGAATATGCATTTCCTTCCATTTGATGGCTGTGGTTCAGGTTTTATTGAAAACAACGAATAAGCATTCCTTTCAATCAATCAGCCAACTATAACCCCTTCAAACAGGGCGAGTGGGTCTAATCAGAAATGATTATGAATGAGCTGGCATACGGTTTGTTTGGGATGAAAGCCTGTGTACGGGTGAGTGAGTGGCATGCTATGTGATTAGGAACTGCTGACATTATTGAATATAATGGGCATTTGACTTAAAGCGTCAGGTTTTATACAGACTTTTATCACACACTGTTAAGGAGAGCTCTAAGTGGGCCTGACTGGGGTTAGTGTGTTTGGTTTAGTGTGTGTGACTGAGCCTTGCGGACAGCATGAAGTATAGCGGGAGCGGAGGGGAGTTGGCCGCCTGTCCCACTGAGCACGGGCCTCGGTGTTTAGATTGGCATCGCATCCGAACGCCCTCCAATCCAAACAGTGAAGAGCCCTTCACAGCCCATTACCAGTGTGAATGACAGGGCATTCCACCACTCACACGGTTGCACATCAAGGGCAGAGCACTCCGTGCCAGGGCTTTGTCACCGACTGTGGTGATTTTGGCAGGTGATTGATATCACTGTAAAACGGCTTCATAAGGTACATATTCGAAAGAGTTGTGACGTTCAAAGACATTTTCTAGCGTTTCATTTACACTTTTTGTTTTTGTAAACTTTTATCACACATAAAATCAATATTTATTAGGGAAACTTGAAAATCATTGGCAATTCCCCCTCTGAAATTCATTTTATGGTGCTTAGGACTATTGTTCACACGTTTATGACATACACCAAGTTATGTAAGCACTGCTCATGCTGGATTTGGAGTGGACATAAACAGTGCCATTCATTTATTCCCGTCCGACATGACTTGACTGATGTTTAAGTTGTGTGTAACTAATAATTACACAGCATTACTCAAGCACATGTCCTTTGTCCATTGAACACGGTATTCAAAATGGCTGAAAAATGAAGAGCTGACTTTTGAACATGCATTTTGATTTGAGGTCACCATTCTATGTCAATTCTACATATTATGCTTCACTAACGCATTGACTTCACTTCTACATCCGGCTCTCTCTCTCTGAAGGTTTGTTGCATTGACAACTCAGCCCGCAAGCCCACTCTCACTGATTTGCTCAGACAACCACATTACTTTGCTTGTCCAATAGAAAGGCAGAAGTGAGAAGACCTACATACAAGTGTAAAGAAAGAAATGCCAGAAAATCTGATTTAATTGTAGTGGACTAGAGCAGGACAATAATATCAGGTGCGGCAAAATGAACAGTAAATGGCATTGCCATCCAAAGTAAAAATATTTAAACTTTTTGCTCTCTTCTGTGACATCATTTACAACCGGATGTTACGTAGCTCTCTCCAAGTAGCCTAAACTAGAAGCATCGGTTAGCTGGAGAACGAAACGCTAATATGTTTGGTGGAACAACACTAGATACAATACTAAATATTTACATAAAATATTAGAATAATTGAAACGCATTGTGAAGCCAAGACGAATTGTTGCTGTGAGCGGTGTTCGCCATTTTGTTTATGTTGTTATTTATGGAGCACTGTTATTTTTGTTTAATAGCCTACTTAGCCAAGCAATGAACCTGGTTTAACCAATCACAACGAATAATTAATGTCACATGACAAGAGCGGAAACAAGGTGCGTTCAGAATTGTCGAACATATTTCAGTTTGCTTTGAGTTTGCCGGGAACATAAGCAAATGGTCTGAGGATGTAATTCTCGGTGAACACACGTTCACGCTGGAGGAATGGTGACAGTTTAAATCTAATATTTATGGAATGTTTACAGAAAACATTCAAAATTCAAGTTCAAAGCAAACATGTTCACCACAAACGTTCTACAATTCTGAACGTACCTCTATATCATTCTGCTACTGTACCGGTTCAAGTTTCTACCGCTCTACATAAGAAAACATGGAGATGTGTCACTGCAAATCTGATATAATTATAGTAAATTGACATTTTACCGTTTTCATAATGTTAACAAATTTGGGTTTGCTTTACAAGGCACGCTACTTACCCACGTACTGCAACGATCTTCCAAACATGTACTGTATATGAACTGCATAACTTTCATTCTAAAATACCATGAAGTTTCTGCTCCCTCCTTATCAGAACGTAATTCACAGCCAGCATAATACCGCGACAGTTGTGTCATGCATGCTATAGACAAGTGCCATAGACAAGTGTGTTAGATGCTTGTTTTGATGGCACAATGTTTTGTACGACAATAGTAGGTTACTATATATTAAAAGGTTCAGTTAAACTACCTCTCTCCCTGCTTCGCTTGTTGACTCCTTTACACTGGATTATTTAGGTCAGCCATTCCACCCTTGTATTTTGTTGTCTGCATGTACATTGTCCATGTTTAAGGTGCCTGTAACTAAAACGAACAAGGTCATGTGACCACAGGCACATACCTGAACAATGGGGGTATGGGGGACCATACCCTATTACAGCACGGTCGTCCTGGTTCCCCCTTAAACCCCCGTTTGCGACCGGGCCTGCTGGAGGCCAGATGGAAGCGCCGTCCTCAGCATTTCTCTGCTCTTGCTGGGAAAGCAGGCTCTGTGGCATTGGTTCTCACCATTAACAGGGTTTCCCTCCTGAATAGGCCCTGCCAAACTATGCAGCGTCCCGCCGAGCCCAGAGATGAGGCCATGGGCTTGCAGTGCAGCCTAGCGGTTCCTACTTCCTTTCCATGACATAAGCATCAATCTTAGCCCCCTTAGACCTGGACCTGGACCCAACCGAGCAGGACTCCTAAAAAAAGACCATAGGCTGTTTAGAATTAAACAAAGGCAGATTTTTACTCTCTATGTCAATGGGTGACATTTTATCTCAGTCACGCACCTCCTAGTGTCACAGTCCTGTGAGACAGGACCTATATGTTTTTACATGTATGCAGCCAGGCATTCAGAGCTGATCTCTCTTCGAACACCCATAGCCCTGCAATATGCTTCTGTCAGCATTGTGGAGAGGGCAAATAATGCTTCAGTTCAACCCATTTACCTCCTTTTCACCTCGCTCCACATACGCAGTGTTTGACGTTGCATTGACACCACAGAAACATTTCCCAGCTGGGAATTGCGGCGGATATTCCCTCACACCGTCTGAAACACGAAAATACCCCGGTGAAATTCGTGAGGTGAGGAGAATTGGACAGAAGCTGTATAATTTTTTTTCACGAGGAGCAGATATGGGTTTCCCCAAGGCTCCAGGAATTCCACATCGGCATGGCGCACTGATTGGAAATGGTGGACCGTGTTCCACCAGGTGACGGGTGCGAAGGGACGGATTGCGGGTGTGCTCGGCTCAGGGACGCACCTTTTTAACATGACGTTCTCTGTGGCGTGTTTGTTCAGGTGTGATGGGGCCCCTTGACCCATAGGGTTTTACGGCTGCTGGTCTCGATAGAATTCACAATTTTATTAAACGGGGAGAGAGGCGTGTGATCGAGACATGGCTTTTCAATGACTTCTCAAAATATAACGGAGTAATTAAATCCCAGGGAAAGTGTGAATCTATTGCCCTGTGTGCGTGTTTGTGAGGCTGAACTTCAACTACTACTGAAGCACAAATTCCACAAATCTGCATTTGTGTGTATTTGAGTTCATGTGAGTTGCTCATACATTCAACATTGTAGCCAAAAATGTACAAAAGTAGTTTTAATTCAAATTTTTTATTAGCTATTTGCCAAATTGTTTTATTAGCATTCATTATGCAGTCGATAATCCCATCACACATCAAGACTGCGACATGAAACATTAACCTAATTTAATAAGAGACTGTTTTTACTGTAATGTGTACAATGCTATTCTCCTTTGCGGTTCAGCAATATTCGAAGTGTACTGGAGGTGCCAGAAAACCTTTGGCCAGACGGGGTGGTCCGGAAACAGCCAGGAGAACTAGTGAAACTTTACAAGCATGTTCCCTTTGGATGTTAAAATGAAGTGTAACACAGATATTAATGTAGCACGTATCACAACACAGCGGAGGAATGTAAACTGGTGCACTGGGACACTGAGCTGTCCGCTACACAGCTGTAGCATAATACTCCCTCAACCGCTATAATAGCATAACACCCCGATTGTAAACAGCCAAATATATTCTCAGATTAAGCTTTTCATCAAGGCTGGCCAGCAGTGTAACCGAAATGGCTTCTTATGGGGATGAAGGTGTCTAGTTACTAGTTACTTGAGTTTTGGTCGATACAGTGTATTACTTCTGGTGTTGATGTAAAGAAAGCTGAAAGTCTGAGAGTTAATGACCTGCACATGAACCCTGGACTGAAGGTTAATGTCTGTTCTAGACCAGAGCACTGTAAAGTTAACAGCATAGTGAACTTGGTTTTACATGGCTGATTTTAAGTATGCTGTATGTCTATACTAACTGCACTGTCAATGGTCACCAGGACATAAAATATCCATATAGAATCACCAGATAATGCAAAAAAAAGGTGACTTTGCTCTATAATAAGGTTTAAAAAGCTTTTTTCCATAAAGGTTATATTTCTACAATGCAACGATCTGCTTGCTTTAGGCCTGTTGTTTCCATATAATGTCTCTGGTATTGTAGCCTACAAACTTTTTTTTGTTTGGGTATTTCTATGGGGCTTTTCCACTGGCAAATTTGGTTGTATCGAGTCATGCTGATTTGCGTTTCCATTACCAGTTTAAAGGACCCATTCCATGAAAACAGTGTTTCTAATTGTTTTTGGAATTAGCAATGTCGATGTGACATGGAGAAGTACTGGGCCTTTTAAAGTGGACTGTGACTAGCTTCTTGGTCTGTATTGGTCATAGAAGAAAATGAGGCGGATAAACAGGCGAATTAGAAAAGAGTGCGTATGTTACGTAGATTAATGCACACAGTTTGGTAATGTCCCTATGAGGATATGGCCACCTACATAGTATTCAGCAAAATATACAAGCTAAGGAACTGATGTTGATCGCCAGTACAAAGTTTAATGTTCAACATTTGCACATGACCAAATCTGTAAATGTAGTTTTTGATACAGTAACTGATAGGCTACCATAGCATAAACAACTAGTCTGCAGGACAGGCATATTATCAAGAGTGATGCACTATGCACATCAATAACTACATTAGATTAATATAGGCTATTGTTCAGAAACAGTAAACGGATTAGAAATAGGCTGCTTAAATAATGTTGTGGTGATTTACTTAACCTAAACATTGCTCGTTGATAAAGACGCACTCGCATGTCATACCGAAATTGTATTCCCTGCCGGAAACGGATTGGCGTATTTGGTACCGCGAGTAATAATGTTTTTATCTGGGTCATATCATACAAAACATTTAACTTTATGTCAGCGATAATAACAAAGTTTGTGTGTGTGTGTGTGTGTGTGTGTGTGTGTGTGTGTGTGTGTGTGTGGAACGCTGCAGGCATACAAGAACACAGAAGCAGCATAACATGGCTAACCTTCATATGTTACGCATGTAAATACAACAAGCAATATACTGTTTTATTGACATCTGAAAAATGATCGAGGTCATGTCCATATATAGCAAGATAAGTTGATGGTAATTATCGTGACAAGCCCTGGTTAGATGCCTTGGCAGCAGCAAAACCTACGTTACAGTACTGTTTCTATAACCACCTTTATGTTTTGGTAGATTATAGACCCATTAATACAAATTCCTCTAGGTACAACTGGCAGTACACAATGTTTTTTTTTCCCCCCCAGAGGTGACCATCCTTTGGGCAACCCATCAGGTACATCACAGTTCAGAATACTACAACCTCTCCACAGCTCTGAGACAGTCTGTCACACAGCAGTTATCCTCATGGGTAAGGCTTTATAGCTAGTTATTACCAGAGACAGACTGTCCAATCTTCCCATATCACACCAAACACTTTTGACATTGATTGTCACGAATGAGGCTTTCCCACTGGAACACATGGCGGCGCCGGGGTGAGCCGTGCCACGCTGATTTGTGTTTCAATTACCCGTTTACCTGCGACGAGTCATTCCGAGCCTGCCCGATGGACCTGCTCTGGAGTGGGGCCAAAGTGAACTGGGCCTGCCTCCAAGTGGGCTGCTGTGACGTTATGGGCTTCATCATAATTCTGTTTATGCAGTACAGAGGGAAAATGTAATAACCCCAACAAAAGTACAAGGCTACAAGAAAGTTGCAGTTCCGTAAAAAAATGTCACCATTTCTAGGTTTGTTGTTTCTTTCTTATAGAAAAAACAATAATTGGGCAGCCTACTCACAATTAGTTGAGTGTAAACTTTGTTGTGAGACAACATTAAATGTTATAAAGAAAAACCTTTGGACAGAAATAGCAGACATGCCCACATGTGTCCAACTCAATGTGTCGTATCTATGATAATATCAGTCAGTTTCCCAGACATATTACATCTTGTCCATCTCTTTAAATTAAAGATTTAAAGAGTTCTGTTGAAAAAGGTTTGTAGTCTAATGTAGGATAGGTTGACTCAATGTCTGATGAAAAGAGCCTGTGCGTTGTAGCCATAGTAGTAGTCGGGCATCTGTGGACATCTACAATAGATGGAATAAAACAATAAAGTGCGTTGGAGGGCAGTACTTTTAAACATGATTGACTCAAGATAAGTGCATTATCAGTTAGCCCTATTGTAATGGAAATGCATATCCCAACCATGCTAGTTTTACCACGCCGTTCCGAGCCAAACTAGCTCAAAAGAGTCACATTTGTTCCACTCTGGCCAGCTCCATCACACAATCATGATTTCTGCATTGTTAAGTTAGGTTAATATTCGTTTTGATTTGTTTATGGATCATATACTGTATGACAGTGTTTAGATACAATACAAGATGTTAATAAAAATGAATAAATGCAGCAAAGTGAATGGTGTTAATGAAAATTTTGCTCTTTGTTTTCTGGCTAAGCCTTATTATTCATTCATTATTGTTGTCGAGCACAATGAATCATGGAGGCCTACGGAAGTTGAACTTCTTTCTCCCTGTGTATTTTCTGGATTGATCACAAGGCAATTATGTACACACAGTAGAAGGAATGTTACGTCAAACCAACAGCGTACAGATCACATGTTTTCTGTCTGCAGGCCATAGGTCACAGTACTGCAGTGTGAGTCTAATGCTGCATTGATATTCTCAGATCTTCTACCTGCCGCTGGTGTTTTTTGTGCCTCCATCTGTGTGTGCTGTTCACATCCAGTTCAACATACTCTACCAGTTCTGGATCCACACAGAGGTACATCAGCACGGTATTACACTGTACTGTATATGCTGTATAGCATCATATGGAGTATCATATAGAGTAACTGTGCTTTGAGCTGTAAAGTAAATAATAGGACTGTGATGAGACACATCAATGCTATTGTTTATATTGACAACATGTTTAAAATTGCTCAACACGTCATATCCGTTTAAAATCACCCAAGGTCCTTCCAGGCTTCCGACTGTACTTTTGGTCCGTTCGTGCATCATCGAAATCAATTTATTTTAACGGGGGCCCCTTCTCATCCCCTCCCCTCACTCAACTACAACTCCTGGACTACATTTTAGCAAAGTTGTGCAATGGGTGGAGTCAGGCTCAGAGCTAGTTACAGTTGAAATCATAAATGTTAGATTTTTTATATACTGTGTGTGTATCTATATATATGTGTGTGTGTGTGTACAGTGTGTGTGTGTGTGTGTGTGTGTGTGTGTGTGTGTGTGTGTG
>JAODUE010078591.1:862-14924 GCA_027564755.1 Amblyopsis hoosieri
AAACCGCAGAAGAAGGCCGATGCACTAGACAAACCGCAGAAGAAGACTGAGGGACTAGACAAACCGCAGAAGAAGACCGAGGGACTAGACAAACCGCAGAAGAAGGCCGATGCACTAGACAAACCGCAGAAGAAGACTGAGGGACTAGACAAACCGCAGAAGAAGACTGAGGGACTAGACAAATCGCAGAAGAAGACCGATGCACTAGACAAACTGCAGAAGAAGGCCGATGGACTAGACAAACCACAAAAGAAGAGCGATACGTTCGACAAACCACAGAAGAAGCTCGACGCATTACCAGACACAGATAAATTACTGAAGGCGAAAGATAAGCCAGAGAAGAAGTTCACCACCAGACAGAAAAAGGCTGAGAAAGTCCATGCAAACAAGGAGAAGGACACAACAGAACCCCCCACAGAAACCCCAGAGAAGGCAAAGAGACGCTCCAGGAAGGTGCCCGTGGAAACGACACCTGTCCAGGAGAAGACAAACAGCATCCAGCAACCAGGAAAGACAGAAAGAAAGACAGACCAGGTTGAGACGACTAAAACAGACATGACAGAGGACAGTGGAACAATGAAAGGGCAGCAGCACAACGGTGGCAATGTAAAGGAGAGTAAAACCACCAGGAAACCCAGGAGGTCTGGAGCCAGGAAAGCCTCTGACGTGAAAGCTCCTCAGCAGCCGTCTGGTCCAGAGACAGTCCCAGATGTCCAGGTGGCGAAGGCAAAGGCTGTAAAGAGGAAGGCGTCCGAGGTGTTAGACCTGTCTTCTGCTGAGACACCTCCCAAAGGCAAGCGGAGGACAAGTAAGACCGCTGATGTGTGCCAGTCCAGGCAGACCAGCTCCACAGGCCAGATCACTGAACCTCCAGACCAGAGAGACGCCAGCCGCGCGCCTAACACTGCATCTCCTGTCAAGCTAAAGAAGGCCAGAAAGGTTCCAGCCAGCGACGAGACGTCCAGCTCTGGCCAGAACATTCAGAAGCCTTCTCTAGAACCTCTGCAGGATAGCAACGGTGAGCTGAACCAGGCTGGAGCACAGACGACTTCTCCAGCAGAAGTCCCTGAAGACCCTAACACCTCAACTCCACCTCCAGTCCAGGAGACACCTTCTCCGACGGTCCAGGGCGGTCCTCCTCCCATCTTTAGGAGGCCTCTCTCCAAGCCCACATCTCCAACCCTGGAGATGCCCCGTCCTAGCGCCAAGCGGGCCAACGGCGATGAAGACGAGGGTATCCACAGCAGCCACGAAGGTGGAAGTGACATCAGCGATAGCGCTTCGGAGGGCAGCGACGACTCTGGGCTGAACAGCACGGGGGCGGGCTCCGGGAAGATGCCCAATGACCCGGAAACGCCCACCGAGGAGATCCCCACGCCCACCGAGCTCAAGAGTCACTTGTGCATCTTCTGCGATCGCACATTTCCCTTTGAGGTGGAATATAGACGCCATCTTAACCGCCATCTTGTTAACGTCTACTACATGGACAACACCTCCAAAGGAGGGAAATAAACGCCTTGTTTGTTTGAGGGGCTGTAAGTCAACTTTTTATTGTGTGAAAGAAATAATGCCAATAGACCATTTTCTTTTTTGTTTGTCCTACTACTAAACAAGGGACAGCTTGTCAACGTTGTGATGATATAGAGAATCTTTTTTTATATCTGATTAAATGCCAGTGTACTTCTGTTTAATTTAGGCTTCAAACTTGTTATATTAAAAACAAGATGTTGGATTTAAGATGACCCAGGTTACGAATGGATTGTTTAATCCAAGAATGAATTCTGAATTATTGATTTTTTTTTTAAATGATTGCATATTTCTGTTTTTCACACGATGATGGCCTGTGTGACCATGTAAAAAAAAAAACTAACAAAACTGTGGAACACATCTCTATGCAGTCCTTGACCTTGATTTTTCAGTTCACACGGTTAACCATGAGTGAATTAGTACGGTTCAGTGCCTTTAGTAGTTATAATGGTGGGATTTAAATACAAGTTGGTAAATTGTCATGAATGCACTTGACAATGATTTTACTGACGTCATGTTAAAGCTAGAAACATCCTGAATTGTGTTAAAAAATATACATACATGCATATGCATCTATAACCTTTCAGTCGGGGACAAATTCCCAGTTACCGAATACATGTCACACCTTACAGGTTATTTATCTGTAAATTTATTTTACAATTACATTTTCTCCACTACAGTAGGTGTACCACATGTATATCAAGACCAAAGATTTACAATACATTTGTCCCGTCTGTTTAGTGCCTTTGACAATCCTTTGTATGTTACTGAAAGTTACTTAAAAATACTAGAAAATCAATTCAATTGTGTCTCAAGGCAACAAATGATGTTTGAATTATTTTAGTCCCCAGCTGGAACTGAAAAGATAAAATAATTATTAGAAGAAAGTTTTATCCTTTGTGGGAAATGTTGTGCAATACTGCCTTTTAGTTGTGATGCCAAAGTGGAAGAAACTACTTGTAATGTAGGAGTTAGAGTTGTCTTTTTATTGTTTGCGTATCTTCAGCTGATGGGCGTTTCATGTGAATTCCTTTAATTTCTTTTTATGTACTGTAGTTACACAAACAATACTTAACATATTCAGTATCATTACACGACTGTTAGATGGCAGAATCAAACCAGCAGGTATTATCAGGCTGAAATCCTACAGTACTGGAAATGTAAAGATTCTCCAAATTGAAACTCTTAAAAAATTGTAATTTCTTCCTTCTGTCCTGATTGTCTGCTGAGTATTCAGTGTATTTTTAATGTGCTGATCCATATCTAACCTAGCAGTGTGTAACACAAATTTACTAATCATAGCTCTGTAAATGTTTTAATAAAGTTTACAAAACTCTGGAGTTGTTTTTCTTTTTAACATATTTTCAGTTTGAGTAATGTAGAGCAGGGACCACAGAATCACACTATACCCCATATGTAACCAGTAACATCCTACCTAGTATACATTTACCGGTACGTTTGTTTTACTTCTCATAGCACTTAATGAAGAATGTCTCGGATTCAAACCAAATATTCCTGTATTGATATTTTTGTGTGAAAAATTACCTTTTTAAACAATGTTATCAAGGCTTCCATCCCTAATACATTTCATTATGTTCGTATTTAAAATAAATCAATTATGTGCATTATTGGTATTATGGACGCAAGGTAATAGGTTAGAATAGAACTGCCTGATTTGTGTGTGTGCATGTGAGTATATATACACAGACACTACATGCACGCACACACACACACGCTGTTTTCAGTTATATTTACAGAAACAGCTATTCAATTACTGGAATGTGTACTCCAGCTCATTGGCTCTTGGATGTTCTACACTTGAGGTCAAAGTTGGCTGGGGTAAGGCAACCGTGAAGGATCACTAGGTGAAATGGGGGCAGGGTGCAAGAGATGCATTCAAGTTCTAGAAGAAAAAAGAATCTGCTGCGACTTCTATTCAGCTCCTCATCTTGTTTTTCTCGTTCTTCTTCTTCTTCTTCTTCTTGTTCTTCTTCTTCGTGTTCTTCAACCCGGGGAGGGTGGAGTCTAGCTGGGCTGTGAGCTTAATCACCTTGTAGGCGGGGGACTTCCTGATTCTCTGGCCCTTCAGCGTGACAATGTGAGGCAGAAGAGGTGGGGTCCGCAGACCCACGCCGGCAGCCTCCGGCGCATGAACCCTCAAGACCACCGGCTCTCCCTCCACGGCGGTTACAGCCACCCACCCTGCACACAGGAAACAGGAAGTTAGAGGCCCTTGTTCCTTGTTTCCCAAAAATATCAAGATATCTTAAGAAAGGCATTTCAGGTAAATCAGGTCCATGTGTTATTAAAGAAATCATTGAGAACATAAGAATATATCCATAGAAATAAATATCTATATATGCAAACACTAGTCCTTGATTTACGGATTCCCTGTGTGGTGGTCCCAGGACAAGAAAATGTTTTAGGCCCATAGTTTACGTCACAGCTTTGCCAACAACAGTCTTCTGGCCAAATGCCAAAGGGGTAATCCGAGATTATTTTGAGGTTGTTAGAGGACCAACCCACCTGCGTTTTCAGAAGCATCGGGGTGATATACACAGTGGGGAAATATGTCGCATTAAGGTCTTAACGAGGCGGTTTACCTGCAGAAGTCACCTTGATGTCGGCTATGGCCTGAAGGTAACCCTGCCCCTTCAGACTAAAGTCCTGGGTGACCAATGGAGGGAAATCCTTCATGCGCTCAGTCCCTCCCATCGGCACCTACGAGACAAACCACCCAGTTAGAATGTAGTGACATTTATAAACAGAGAGAACACATGTCAACCAACACACACATATAGATATGATGACCTTACCCCGAGAAGGATGTCTCCAGCATGTTTTTGGTAAATGTTGTCTGCATTCTCCAGGCTAGTCACGTGAATAGGAACTTTGCTTGAGGCGATGACCGAAAGCCAACACGTATTCTCTCCCTGCACATCACAAATTATAGAATATGAATATGTCATGTTATGCTTACATTTACATTTAGTTAGTCAGCGGTTACGTTGAATATAGGAAACATTAATTATAGATAAAATAAGATTAGATTGTGTTCTGTTGTAATCATATTAAATAAATATGACTTTACCTGCAGGTAATCGATCCGTGCCAGTGCTCCCAGGAATAAAACCATTCCGGGCTTCAGGACGACCGTTCTGGGAACTATGGCCTGGGTTGGAACCACAGCTTGCACCTCCTTTTCAGTCAGCAAGCTCAGGACCTTATAAAGACACACTGGTACCTCAGTATACAATGGTGCACTCTGCTTTCAATCATTATCATTTTGCATTGTGGATTATCAATGTATTAGTCGTACTTCATAAATCAAGCAATTCAAATCTTTCAACCTGCAGAAGTAACATTCTCTCATTTAATATCCAGGTAGATTGTTTTAATTAATAGCAGAGAACATATTTTAATATAAATTAAAGCACAGATTACTATGTAATACTATTACTTGTTTATATATACTGAAAACTAGTATGAAGTGCTAGAAT
The DNA here is from genome assembly GCA_027564755.1 of Amblyopsis hoosieri. Taxonomy (NCBI): domain Eukaryota; kingdom Metazoa; phylum Chordata; class Actinopteri; order Percopsiformes; family Amblyopsidae; genus Amblyopsis; species Amblyopsis hoosieri. The sequence continues at coordinate 5,890 of JAODUE010078591.1, forward strand.
GTATTGTGTAAGTACTACAAAGTAGGCTGAATATTGTTTAAGAGCTATACGTTTGGAGTATTCTCCTTAAATTTGTATGAATAAATATGTATACACATATAAATGTAAAATGTGTAAATGTGCTAATTGCACGAATACAAAAAGTAATAGCAATAGATTCCTAAAAGTACCTGAACATTAAAGTATAATAATAGTAACTACAAAAGACAATAATTCACATGCATCACACACACACACACACACACACTCACATCTTTGTCCTTAATGATTCCTGGTGTATCATACAGCCAATGAGCATCTTTCACTTCGTTGTAAGAAAGCTCGGCCATCGGCTTTGAGAGAGAATCTGATCATTCAACCAAAAAACATGTTTTAATGACTTTGAGGTTTTTATTTTTTTTCATACAACGTAATTTGAACATAACCTTTTTAGATTAAGTAGGATTGTTGGTGATTGATTTAAGTGATGTGAAAGTGTTTTCCAATCATATAACAGTACATTTAATCTGATTCCTACCCTGAACCCCAGTAAATGTCTTAAAGTGTTAAACTGCCCAAAATCAGGTTCCATGACAAAATATAAACATAGTCAACAGCTGATTAACAATTGATCCATTAACACAAACTCTTGTCTATCCATATTACCTATTTTCATCTCATCATCTATGTTCTCTCCGTATGCAAGACTGTCAGGATCAAACTCGATAACATCCCTTCTGGAGCCGACCTCAGTCCGGAACGTTCTCCCGACGCGTCCTGAACACCATGAACCATTTAGTTTAAACAAAGTTCTACGATGCTTAAACCACATGAACATGTACTTTCAAAGCAACAGTTTAGTTTAAACAAAGCACAGCTGTGCATAGGTGCCGTTCTACGATGCTTAAACCACACGAACATGTACTTTCAAAGCAACAGTATAGTTTAAACAAAGCACAGCTGTGCATAGGTGCCGTTCTACGATGCTTAAACCACACGAACATGTACTTTCAAAGCAACGTTCATCCAGCAGTCAACACAGTGCTGTCCAAGAGACAAGGCGCACGTCTTACCCACAAGGTATCCACGTTTGCCCAGCTGCTTTAGTCTCTTCTTCTCGTCAGGGTCGACGTCTTCCTCGGTGAGCGTCAACTCCCGGCGCAAGCGCTCCTCTCTCCGGTGCATGCGGTACGGAGTCGGGTTGATGATGGGGAACTTCAGCAGGTTCAGTGTCGTTCCTGACACCGCCGAGGTGCAACACACAAGCGCAATTTGTTATTGCAGAACTTCAGCTTCAACAAACGCGTTCACAACCTATTATGCTCTCCTTTAAACTGGGGGAATCGTATAGCTAACTACATTAGCCTAGGCTACACAATGTTAGAATATATGAAGCTACTGGATAATTACATACTATATCATTAAATCTGAACATTATGCATCTTCTATTTCATGAAGGGTGGATTAATATCAGTGTTTAACAACCAAGCATACATTCACCCTAGGATATAAACACTGAGAACCATTCAGGGTTAGAAGCGCTACTATAAATAAGTAGGTCTCATTCATGCCATGTGTGCTGTAGCATAGACAAAAGCATCGCTCTTCTGTTCGTAGTTGCTCATGCCTGCGGTACAAATATCTCTTTCTCAGCTGGAGTTGACGCTTAACAGCATCTGTACGGCAGGACTGTGTCGTCATGATAACGAGGCATCTGCACACACTGTCCCTTGAATGAGGAGGATGACACAGACTGTTGTCCGTCTGTGTGAGCAGACATTCAACACTGAATATCTTAATAATCTAAATATCTTATGTTTAATGTTACAGCAAAGACTATACTGCCCCCTGTTGGTCTGTGATCAGACCAACAGGCCTTCCTGTTGTCTGTAATATAGTACTGGAAATTATTAGTAGGTACACTAGTAGTACACTGTGTCTCTTGTGTTATGCTGATGGGTAGATTAGATTATTACATTTTTGTGGTGCAAGTTTTAGTCATGCAGTTTGCATCAAATACGCTGGCTTCTTACCACATCATGTGGGAGCAATACGCAGAGAGGAAGGGACCAAAGTATGAGAGGAGACCGACAGACAGACAGACAGACATGCAGAGACAGGCACAGACAGGCACAGACATGCAGAGAGACAGACAGAGACAGGCAAGCAGACAGAGAGGCAGGCAGAGAGACAGACAGACATGCAGAGACAGGCACAGACAGGTACAGACATGCAGAGAGACAGACAGGCAGACAGACAGACAGGCAGGCAGGCAGGCAGACACAGACAAGCAGAGAGACAGAGACAGGTGGACATACAGGCAGGCATGGTACCAGGGGTCTTACCTGGCCAGGGAGAGATGGTGGCCTTGTGAATGGCGTCGGTGGCTTTGGTCTTGCAGTAGTCAGAGTCCAGCAGCGTATTGAAGAGAGTGGACTTGCCAGCGTTGGCTGTTCCCACCAGGTACACGTCTCCCTTGTACCCCCAGGACCTCTGCAGGCTGGAGATCAGGCCCTCGATGCCGTATCCCGTCTTGGCGCTGACCAGATGAACGCCCTGAACGTTGGCTACTAAGCCCACGTGGGTGCAGTACTGGGTCAGCTGTCGCTTGATCCTCGACAAGTAGTTGTCCGAGTCTTTCGGCAGGAGGTCCACCTTGTTCCCTAGCACCACAATCTGCTTGTTCTGGCCCACCAGGTCTAGGAGATCTGGCACGATAGAGTCTGGAAGGTCCAGCAGGTCTACAATTAGCAGGACCAACGCCTTGTGGGCTTTGATGCCTGCTACAACGCTCCTGTATTCCTCTTTGGACATGGTGACCGTCAGCGCCCTCTGGTGGTGTATCAGGAGGTAGCACCGCTGACACACTGCATTCTGTAGCTGGTTTTCCATGTGCAAAACCTTGTACTTCTCGCTAGGCAGGTAACCGGCTACGTCTGATGCCACACAGTGTAGCACAGCGCCGCATCCCGAACAGCAGCTGTTGCTGACGGGCTCATTCACGTCTGGTGTCCCAAAGATCTTCTGCTCGCCCTTCTTCTTCTTATTTTTCCTGGAGCTGGACAAGAGCTGCTCGTCCACCGGGAAAACCGTGTCTTGGAACTCGATGCCAGACTCTGCGTCAGATTCCGGTCTTGATGAGATGCTCAGGGACCGGAGCTGTCTCTGCAGACCTAATACAAAAGGCATTACCAGTTATTAAACAGAAAAATAAAGTTTGAGAGAGTATGAGAGAGAGTCAGAGAGAGAGAGAGAGAGAGAGAGAGAGAGAGAGAGAGAGAGAGAGAGAGAGGAGATCTTCAAAACAAAATATACATTTATATTTAGGATATTTATTTAAGCATTGGATGATTTGTGGATATGGTCTGGCCACGCTCCATTGGGAAGTGTTTGCAGCCATTTCTTTCTACTGTGTGTAATCCTCTGGTTAATTTTGAAACTATTGGACAGGGCAGAACAGAAAGACAACTGTGTTGACTGCCTCATCAATCTCAGCGAAAATACATTGAGCTGAGAGCAATATTCGGGCGGGGCCAGGTTAGGGTCCTAACCCCATGTTGTGAACCACAGAAGACACTGAAGATAGTAAGTAACACAACATACTACAGTGTTGTGTATATGTATTATATAATAATAATAATGAAGCCATGCCTATATCATATTATTATATCATATGATATCTAGACAGCACACAGACCACTGTCCAGTCGCACTCCTGGTGGTCTGCAAGAAGACTCCTCGGGAGGAGCCGGTGGAGTCACGCTTCTCTCGATCTCATTCAGTAGTTCCTCTTCATCGTCTACTTCGTATTCCGGAAACACGAACTGCTCCTCCTCCAGCGGGTCCACAGTGGAGGAGAGCCTGTCAGAAACCACTCTTCGGAATCTCTGAGTCCTGCTACTGTGGGACCGGACCGCGCTGAGAACTCCGGGACACACGCCCGGACCCAACCTCGGTACGCTCCCGCAGGAGGGCCGCCTAGGACCAGACCCACAGACCCGCAGGCCGCCTGAGTTGACAGGCAGGAGCTGTCGAAGCCGTAGTAATCTGTTCATGTTAATGTGGAAAGCTCCATCTGTAGGACTAGCAACTATAGAAAACGGTAACCTTGGAAGAAAAACACACGTGAGCTCAACTCAGACGTTTACTTCCTACTCGGACGTGACGTCACATTGTAGTTTACGTAAGAACTATTATTTCTATATTTACTATAATTACCTACGCTACATTTGAAAACAAAAACCGTCCATATTGTGGAAATCATATATAAATATTCGTTTTAAAGACGTGTTTCTTTCGTTTTAAAAAAAGAAATACACGCCTATTATTTGATGTGACGTCCCTCCATATGTCGTCACTTCATGAGGCCAAGCTTTGGTCGCCTATTCATTATTCTGCAGGATGTTTTCGGTCACAAAAACTCTTTTGAGATCTCTCAGTTTAGCGAGAAATGTCGTTCCTGTACCTACTGGCGCAGTGGTGAGTGTTGTTTATCGCATTTATAATAAAATGGTTCGTTTTATACCAGTAGACCGTTGCACAATGAATTCCAGAACTTTCCTAATTGTGAAACCTCAGAAAAGGAACTTTGCATGTCATAACACGTTCCATATTATTCATATTAAATCTTACTGGTAGTAGCCTACATATGATAATATATGTGTGAGAATAACACGGTGTTTGCTGTTGTCGTCAAACGTAAATCTGTATCCAGTGGTTCTCTAGTATATGCTTGTATTAAATACATTAATAATGTAATGACAATGGTCTCCGTTAGATTAGACATATCAAATATATATCATAATAACTGAACACGTGCTACCTGTGTTAATTTGCAAAACCGTAGAGGTAATAATGACCTTTGTACCTGGCTGTGTACCCCATAGGAATGCATTCAGTTTATAATGAACTATGAACCAACCCATTATTATGGCAGCAATCCGACGCTAATTAATTGGATTGCTGGATTAAAGGTGGAGTCGGCGATTGTAACATAATACACTATTTGTCAAATTCAGCGAATATCTCGTCGCGGTCTGTTAGCTGTCCATTTCTAGCTGTGTGCCTGCTGCAAAATAGAATCCGGTGTTACTACACAGACCTTCCTCTGTAAATGGGAACACAAACAAAAATGTGCAGACTGCACCGCACAACACTATCCCAGCCTCGGCAATGTGTTTCCATTGTGGAGGGCCTTTGGGAGCACCATATGACACTGAAAAGGAGATGTTTTCGATTTTGTTCCAGTTTAAATGTTAAGCTTTCTCCTGCAACACTGACTACACCTTTAAACTCAAACCGTACATCTATATGTGGAAACCTATGAACAGGTTTTTCTTTTTTCTATTTCTAATCTGCCATCATTTAAATCAAATCAGTAACACATGACATTGATTCCCAGACAATTCAAAGAAAAATAAAAAAATAAAGACATAACATAAAATAGAAATAAAGTTCTAGGACTAGTTTTAATATATGTCTGAGAAACTGAGCCTTTGTTTTATAGCCTATAGCACCCATAGAACCTATACGATAAATATCATTGATGTATTATATGAGAGGAGTGTCACTGTCAATGCTACTGTCAATATATTTATTTATTTTGTCAATGCTACTGTCAATATATTTATGTATTTTTATGTACACTTTCAAAATATTATACCACAAAAGGGCATAATTTCTCACATGTAGTGCATGTATTTAACCACCAGGTGTCAGTCCTCTTCTTATTGTTACCTTAGAAGCCACAGGTGCGTCTATTTAATGCCCCCCAGCAAGAAGATGGAACTTTTTACGAGTTCCGCACTTACTTCATCCGTCCGGAGAAAAACGCTGCCTTCCTGACGCTGACCAATGAGAAGATCCACGTGCGCACGGCACATTCCGAGCTTCTGGGATACTGGAGCGTCGAGTATGGAGGTCTGAACCAAGTGTTTCACATCTGGAAATATGGTGAGAGCGATATCTCTCTCTCTCTCTCTCTCCCCTCTTCCTCTTCCTCATCCACTCTTCTTATCACCATCAAGTTGTTCTGTAGACTGTTTTCTTTCTGTGACCCAGACAGCTATTCCCAGCGGGCAGGAGTCAGGGCAGCTCTGGCTAAAGACCCTAAATGGATGGAAGAATACATTTCCAAGGCTATGCCCATGTTGACGTCTCAGGATAACGAGGTGACCTACCTGATCCCTTGGAGCCGCATGCAGGAACCTCCAAAGGAGGGAGGTGTGTATTGCCTACTTTTGTCCACAAGGTGTCAGCAGCTATTAGCATAGTATTATCTAAAGAGAAAATAGATACACACACACACACACACACAATAGAGTTTATTTGGAATCTTTTGTTGAACCAATAATAAAGTTAGAAATTGGTTAAAAAATGTAGCTATTGTAGAGCACAAATATGGTTGATGTAGCTAAACCAATAAATTAATTAAAGCAATCTAAGCTTTAGTTTTAAACTGTGAACATATAATACTGTAGATGTTTGCCATATTTCGCAGGTGCCCTGACATAGTGAAGCAGAATTCTGCGTGGTAAAATAAAGGTTTCTTAAAAGAATTGTGTTAAAAAATAAATTTTTAGTGCAATTTTTCAATTTGTGTTTTTCTGTACAATCCATATTTAGCATATACAACAACGATTTCATGTAAACTCCTTTTTTTTTCGGCCTTGCTCATCACATCAGCATTGTTTTGACACAAAAATGCTAAGTCAGCCCACACTGTGTCACACAAATACAAAGACAATGTCAAACACCAGTAACTGGTGTTACTGTTCTCTATGTGGGGTGAAAGGTTGTTTCAACAAAGATAGGCTAAATGACAACAGCATGATCAAGGTTCTTGTTTTGGAATGAGTTCTGATCAACTCTGTTCAATTCAGTGTGTGATGGATTGCAACCATGGTGCTGTTGTAGCTCTAAAACATACAATACTTAATATCGTTAATTAAATTATTAGCACTGCACATATGGATTTTAAAACATGCCGGAGGGCATTCCCTTGCTTTTTTGATAGCTTTCCTGTTGTGTTTATAGTCTCTGTGCGTGTGTGTGTCTGTCTCTGTGTGTCTGTCTCTGTGTGTGTGTCTGTGTGTGTCTGTCTCTGTGTGTGTTTGTCTCTGTGTGTGTGTGTCTGTCTGTCTCTGTGTCTGTCTCTGTCGCTGTGTGTGTCTGTCTGTATCTGTGTGTGTCTGTCTGTCTCTGTGTGTCTGTCTGTCTCTGTGTGTCTGTCTCTCTGTGTGTGTGTGTGTCTGTGTGTGTCTGTCTCTGTGTGTGTCTGTCTCTGTGTGTGTGTCTGTCTCTGTCTCTGTGTGTGTCTGTCTGTCTCTGTGTGTGTGTCTGTCTGTCTCTGTGTGTGTGTGTGTGTGTGTGTCTGTCTGTCTCTGTCTCTGTGTGTGTCTGTCTGTCTCTGTGTGTGTGTCTGTCTCTGTGTGTGTGTGTCTATCTCTGTGTGTGTCTGTCTCTGTGTCTGTCTGTCTCTGTGTGTCTCTGTCTCTGTGTGTGTCTCTCTGTCTCTGTGTGTGTGTGTGTCTGTCTGTCTGTCTGTGTGTGTGTGTGTGTGTGTGTGTGTGTGTGTGTGTCTGTCTCTGTGTGTGTCTGTCTCTGTCTCTGAGAGAATGCGAGGGTGTGATGTACAGTGCTTTGACGTGTGTTTATAAAAGCACCATATAAATACATTCCATTTACAATTTGTAGTCAAGTCAAGTTTTATTTATTTAGCCCTTAATCACACCAGTCTCAAAAGGCTTCACAAGCCCACATGGAAACATGGAAACATGAACACTTTAATAACCTGCTCCACCCCGCGGACAAGGAAAAACGTCTGTAAAAACCACGTGGGTAAAAAAATAAAAGTAAGAAATGTTGGGAAGAGACCATAGAGAGAAGAATACACCCCTCCAGGACGGTTAGCGTGGAATAGGTGTTGGTTGATAGGGCAATAAGCAGCAATTATATATTGCATGAAATGCATCACATTGTGTGGTAAATAAGAACACATTGTATGAATTAAGTGTATTGTTACGTGCTTGATCGTACCAGTGTTGCTAACATGGCTTGTGTGCTAATGCGTGTGCCAGGGGTGTATGAGCTGGTCTCCTTCCAAATGCGTCCTGGCGGCCCGGCGGTTTGGGGTAAAACCTTTGAGGCGTCCGTCAAAGCCCACGCAGCACCCGGATATGGCCACCTGGTGGCTGCATTCCACAACGAGGTGGGACTGTTCAACAGAGGTATGGATCAATCAGTATCAGGGATGCCTTCATCTTTTCTACCTCTGAATGGACGTCTAAATGAATGTTGTGTAACTGCTGTTCCTAACTATATTTATTGTGGAAGGAGGTTGACAGCTGTCGAAATCTGAGAGAAACATCACATTTTGACACTTCTGGATGTTCTAATAGTAATTATACACACTACGGTACATTGAGTGCCAGATGTCGTGTTCAGTAATACTGCTGTACACGACTTTGTTATCCCATCACATAAGGCCCTGTCAGTATTATAATAAGTAAGTAAGTAAGTAAAGTTTATTTATAGAGCACCTTTCACAGACAAAGGTCACAAAGTGCTGTACAGTAAAAGCAATGCAAATAAATAAAATCCTACATCGTACGAAATGAAAGTACATTATAATATAAAACAAAAACCTAACGCCACACCATGTTGCTAATTAAAAGCTTGCCGAAAAAGATGTGTCTTGAGCTTAAGGCATCTTTATATCTCCGTATTGACCTTCATCCACATTAATCTGGCGTGCTTTTATCGGTGCCTTCTACACTTCTACCTCCTCTTCGATACGAAGAATTGAGTCAAAGGATGCTGGAACTACAAAGATGGCCGAGCATCTCGTGGGGTGCGGGAACAGAGAAGATTGGCCAGACAGTAGCATTCCCGTCAGCGGCGTTACCTTGACGACATGGATAAACATTGTCTCAATGCAGCAGGGGCACAGTGGGGGGAGCAGGGCGGCAGGAGATCCACCATTGGTGTGTGTGTGTGTGTGTGTGTGTGTGTGTGTGTGTGTGTGTGTGTGTGTGTGTGTGTGTGTGTGTGTGTGT